>ONZH01012390.1:0-103521 GCA_900303285.1 Rhinella marina | reverse complement strand
GCTGTAGAGGTCACTGTTAAAGGGCTGTAGCGGTCTGTAGAGGTCACTGTTAAAGGGGCGGGCACTGTAGAGGTCACTCTCGATATCTTTTAACGACACACACACACAAACAGTAAATGAAATAAATTAAATATTCCCGGGCGAAGCTGGTATATATATATATATATATATATATATATATTTCCAAATATATGCATGAAAAAGTTGGTTGGCGCATTCCTGTGGCTTTTGCATTGCTTTAACATATGCAGCAGTGAATATAGACATGTGTGACATACAGTATATGAACTCCTTATATCTTTATTGTAGAGTGTATTTTATCTTCAGAAGGACTTTTTGTCACCATTTTTTTGTTGCAAAATTGCATGAAAGTTAAAGTATTCTGAACAGCTTAAAAAATGAGTTGCCGGATAGCCCTTTCAAGACATTGCTTCTAGGGGACGACGTGTATTCATTCTAACATGCCACAGTGTTTTTGTCCTTTTGGATTCCACTTTTGGAGTCAACGATTGCAAAGTTCTTATTGTGCCTTAGTACACGTTTGGTAGCATACTAAGGTACAGTGTTGGCCCATAGCAGGGTTTGGACACCATATTACAGATCTCTGTAAAACAGATCTACGAACCCTGGATGCATGAGCCCTTACAAAGTAGATTTAAGGGGTTTCGAGCTTTGTGCACTTTTTTTTAAACTGCAAGCCAAGACAGCTGTACATGTTGAAAAACCATACTCACCTGCTCTATGCCATTCTGTTCTTGCTGTCTGGCTCTCTGCCTTCCTTCTCTGGTAATCCAGTCTCCAATCTGTAAACTTCCAGATGAATGGGCTCAAATTAAATGCCTTAGCCAATGACTTGCCTTCATAGTGACATTTCTCGAAGAAGTATGTGACCAAGCAGCAGTGTCGTACTGGGCTGCATAGGGTCCACCAATAAAATTTATTTTGGGGGCCCACCATACGGATTCATTCAAATATTACCTGCTCACACAGCAACAAGATGCTACCAGATGATTGAATATGGGGTCCCTGCAGTAATTTTGAGATGGTACATCCTGGGGAGAAGAGGACACTGGTGGCTTTCCTCTATACCTAGAAGTCATCTCAACTCTGATCATGTCTATAATAATACACTGGGGAGTTTCTTTAATAATCTAAGTTTTTTATATGAACACAGGCTGGTTGAGGTGCTGTACATTGAATATATGTATGTAGTGCAGTAAGTCTACTCTGTTATGTGCCACTTGTGCAAGGGGTGGGAGACAAGAACCTGCATTGATTAGTGGCCCACCAAGGTATTCACCTGTAACCCTGTAGGCCAGTCTGAGCCTGCCCAGCAGAGATATGCATGGGGACACGTCACTGATGAGTCATTGGCTGCAGCGGTGCATGTGACTTTGTTCATCCAGAAGTATAAAGGACGGGACTGGAAGACCACAGAAGGGAGCTTGGGACCCAGGCAGCCAGAAAGAGAGCATGTGTGTATGGTTTTTCAACAGGTAGAGCAAACTGGGCTTGATTTTATTTTTTAAGTGCACAAAGCTCGAAAATCTCTTTAAGGGCTCATGCACATGAAACATGTTTTTTTTTGTCTGTGTCTGTTACATTTTTTTTGCGGCCTGTATGCATAACCAGTCGTTTCAATGGTGCAACCAAAAACCCGGAAATGACTCCATGTGCATTCTGTATGTTCGCAAGTCTTTTCCGCAAAAAAATAGAACATGTCTTATTCTTGTCTATTTTGCGGACAAGGACACGCATTGTTACAATGGATCTGCAAAAGAACGGATGTAGCACGGACGTTACACGGATATCATCTGTTTTTATGGCTCATCTGTGTTTTGCAAGGTCATGTGCATGAGCTCTAAGGGGGCTGTCCAGAATCCAACCTTGTCCATGAGCTGAGTCTGGTATTGCATCTCAGCCTCATTTACTATCTTCTAATACTGGACAGCCACTTTAATTTTAGTTTTCATAGGAAATTTAATGTGTGCCCTTAAAATAAAACTCTGGTGAGAGCACATTAACAGCAGTTTAAAATATGTGATATTTGTCACATTTTATGCCAGAGACGTGTTCCTGTAACACATTCCTCGCAGCTATTTTCAGAAAGCTGCAGTTTTATTCCACTATCACTAAATCATCAGCATGTGATGTGTTTAGCTGGAACAATACACAGAGTTTTCACAGGTGCTTTCCCAACTCAGCTGAGGTGTACTGCAGTATCGATGATTAACTTTTTTATGTAACATGGAGGCCAGCAGGCGCTGAACAGGTGCGATGTGATGGTTGATTTTATTTCCCAGTATGTAATCCAGCAGTTATAAACTAACAATGAAAAATAATACAAAGGAGAAAACGAGCTTGGAAAAATACCCAAATTTGGAAAAGGTAAGAATATAGATGTAGAAAAGCAGAGTTCTGTCATAATGCAAAACTCTTTGGGGGGAATTTATCATTAGGAGAATATTTGAAGTCAGTTTTGCTTCAGTCTGTGTTGGAGTACTTTCTGCCACATTTATCAAACGTCACAGGTTGTTTGATAAATGTGGCTTGTCCTTAAACCTAACACTTCTGTCTAGAGAAGCTACTCCACTTTTCCTACTCCACCCTCCTCCTGGAGTGAGATTGCGACTATTTTGCGACTTTTTTTAAAAAGTCGCAATGATAAATCTGGAGTGAAACTCATTAACATGGCTAACCACACCCACTTTTCCACCCATATTACAAACTGGAGTGAGTTGTGTACACATGCAAAAAGTCGCAAAAAAATGCGCAAAAAAGTCGCAAAAGCCCTATCGTGCGACTTTTTGAAGACAGAATTCTGGAGTGAAGGTGTGATAAATCAGGGCCTTTGTGTTATCATCATGAGTATTTTGTTTTTTATATAGCAGTCACCTCTCCTCACATGTCTGTTTATTAACTACTTGTATTCCCCATGCAATAATAATTCTGGAATGCAAGTAGTTACTTAGACCAGGAGAGGTGACAGGTCCTCTTTAAGGCAAACCTACTTAGACCAAGTTAACATCATATTTCTTTTTCCATTCTTCTTATCCATCGGAAGAACAGGGGAAAAAAAACGGAGCCTACATCCGTTATGCTCATTTATGCACATTTTGCATCAGTTCTAGCCATTTCCGTCTTAAATCCGTTATTTTAGATGGAAAAAGTCTAAAATAACGGATCGCAGACTGAAATTGCTAAAAGGAATGCAAAATGAGCATACCTGACATAGTGGCTGCTTAAAATTCAGAATCCATTATTATTATTTTTTTTATTGTTTTCTGTTCTTCTGATGGATGAGAAGAACCGAAAACTAAATGGTGATGTGAACTCAGCCTTAGCATTGCTATAAGGGTACAGCCACACAGTCAGGTTTCTGCATGCAGTTTTAGAAGCCAAAATCAAGAGTAGAACATAAATGGAGAAAAAGCATAAAAGACAGATATAACTTCTCCTCTTTTTTATATTCAATCTCATCATGTGGCCGTACCCTAAGTGTATGGAGTTTAAACTATGGCAACTACTGATTTTTGGATATGGGGCTGGACCCTCACCGTACTTTAAAATGAACCAAATTGCATCTGGGATAAAATACCAAAGTTCTGTATTTAGCAACTACACCGACTCCTCAATTTCCCCTAACTTTAAACAAACTTTGCATAAATCAATAGTACAGATATGTCATGACAAAAAAAAGTTTGTAATTAGAGATGAGCTTCGTAGATTCGTATCAAATCTTGGGATTTTTCAGCTGCGAAGCGAATCCGAATATTAGGTAATTCGCTTCGCTTTTGTACGCATTCGCTACGTAGTGTGTCCTATAAATTATACGCTATTCTACGTATAATTTAGTTACTCTATACGCTGTTGCATACGAATTCAATTCAGCAATGCAGACTCCTCCCTGGTAGTTCCACCCCTTTCTCCAGCGCGGGAGGATGACGAGGCAACTCAGGAAATTAAGTTGCGCATTTGTGCGCCTCATCCCTTTTTCCCCCTTTTCAGGTTATTTGGGGAGCCCCTTGAAAGAGGGTTTTTTAAGGAACCTTTGCTGCTTTTTTTACCCATTTGGATTACAATTTTACCTACAGTATGTGGATTACAAATTGCGACTGAGTTGGGGACTCTGCTCCAGTTCTATGACAAGCGTCAGAAGAAAAGAGACTTAAACGTGTCCGTGAGCATACTAGGTAGGTGATATTTAAAATTTTTATATTATACCTATAATAAAGTATTTGCACTTTACCATATATATGTCTCGAATATTCGCTCTGCCTCTGAGGAGTGCACGCCGCGGCCTCTACTCGAACGTGCCTGCGTATTACGTAATCGCTTAGACAATAGTACGCTGAGATTCGTAAGCTATTTGTACGCTCATGCGTACGCCTTCTAAGAAGTTGCATACATTTTGTAAATGAACGTTCATTATTAGTGAGCGAATGTTTGCTAATAGCACATAATAACGTATATTTTGTACGCAAATACAACGAATCTATTCGTCGAATATAGGAATTTTAGGAAAAGTTCGGCGAATGTTCGGCGAATAATTTTTTGAATGATTCGCTCATCTCTATTTGTAATCTGTTTTACTAGATATCTTTACTGTGAACTTTCAGTACCAGGCTTTTCTCTGGGTACAGCTCAATAAGAGCCTGATATATGAAAACTGTCTAAGTCTAAGACTTTCTTTGTTGCCCATAGCGACCAATCATAGCTCCCCTTAATTTCTCCAGAGCACTATATGAAAAGTGAAACTACTAGCAGTACTAGATAACAAAGACTTGGCAATGGCTTCTACACCTATAGTACTTTTTCACATGTGTGTTTCTGTATTTCTGAATTTGAGATGTTAGAAAACAGTTTTCCCCTTTATATTCTATGCATAGCATATAGAAGCCATGAGAGCAGCTAACCTCTCTAAATACGAGCTCAGAGGAAACATAAAGCATACAGAGAGAACATGCACTGGACAATTGATTTATGCACAGTTTATGGAAAGTTTACATATACTAAGAAGTACTTGCCTTAGGCCCCTTTCACACGGGCGAGATTTCTGCGTTCACATCACGCATTGCACCCGCACTGAATCCTGACCCATTCATTTCAATGGGGCTTTTCACATGAGCGATGTTTTTCACGCATCCGAAAATCGCATGTTCTATGTTCTGCGTTTTTCACGTAGCCCTGGCCCCATTGAAGTGAATGGGTCTGCGTGAATCACGCATTGCATCCGCACGCAAGTGTGGATGCAATGCGTGATTCACTGATGGTTGCTAAGAGATGTTGTTTGTAAACATTTAGTTTTTTATCACTCGCGTGAAAAACGCATCAAAACGCTTCGCATCGGTGCGGAAAAAACTGAACGAACATACGCAATCGCAGTCAAAACTGACTGCGATTGCGTGTGTATTGGTGCGGATGCATGCTGATTTTCCGGAACGCATCCGGACTGAATCCGTGACGCCCGTGTGAAAGAGGCCTTAAAGGGGTTTTCTCAGCACGTTGATTCACTGGCTGACTGGCAGTTTGCACTCACTCAGGCTGTGGGTGGGTCTCCATCAGTTATTAGCATATATTAACTGACTGACACAATTACAGGTAAAGCCATGCTTCTCAGTCCTCACAACACTTGTACTTTTTGCTTACTGCAGGTACACTGCCTTGCGAAAGTATTCGGCCCCCTGGAACTTTTCAACCTTTTGCCACATTTCAGACTTCAAACAAAAAGATATAACATTTTAAATTTTTGGTGAAGAATCAACAACAAGTGGGTCACAATTGTGAAGTGGAACGAAATGTATTGGATTATTTAAACTTTTTTGTAATAATAAAACTGAAAAGACCTTTTGCTGCGATTACAGCTGCAGTCTCTTGGGGTATGTCTCTATCAGTTTTGCACATCTAGAGACTTAAATTCTTGCCCATTCTTCCTTGCAAAACAGCTCGAGCTCTTTGAGGTTGGATGGAGAGCGTTTGTGAACAGCAGTTTTCAGCTCTTTCCACATATTCTCAATTGGATTCAGGTCTGGACTTTGACTTGGCCATTCTAAGACCTGGATACGTTTATTTTTTAACCATTCCATTGTAGATTTTGCTTTATGTTTGGGATCATTGTCTTGTTGGAAGATAAATCTCCGTCCTAGTCTCAGGTCTTTTGCAGACTCCAACAGGTTTTCATCCAGAATGGTCCTGTATTTGGCTCCATCCATCTTCCCATCAATTTTAACCATCTTCCCTGTCCCTGCTGATGAAAAGCAGGCCCAAACCATGATGCTGCCACCACCATGTTTGACAGTGGGGATGGTGTGTTCAGGGTGATGAGCCGTGTTGCTTTTACGCCAAACATATCGTTTTGCATTGTTTCCAAAAAGTTGGATTTTGGTTTCATCTGATCAGAGCACCTTCTTCCACATGTTTGGTGGTCTCCCAGGTGTCTTGTGGCAAACTGTAAACCGAGACTTTTTATGGATATCTTTGAGAAATGGCTTTCTTCTTGCCACTCTTCCATAAAGACAATCATGGGGAAGACCGCTCACTTGACAGATGTCCAGAAGGCTGTCATTGACACACTACACAAGGAGGGTAAGCCACAAAAGGTCATTGCTAAAGAAGCTGGCTGTTCACAGAGTGCTGTATCAAAGCATATTAATGGAAAGTTGAGTGGAAGGAAAAAGTATGGTAGAAAAAGGTGCACAAGCAACAGGGAGAACCGGATCCTTGATAGGATTGTTAAAAAAAGGCCTTTCCTAAATTTGGGGAGATTCACAAGTAGTGGACTGCTGCTGGAGTCAGTGCTTCAAGAGCCACCACACACAGACATATCCAGAACATGGGCTACAAGTGTCGCATTCCATGTGTCAAGCCACTCATGACCAATAGACAACGCCAGAAGCGTCTTACCTGGGCCAAGGAGAAAAACTGGACTGTTGCTCAGTGGTCAAAGGTGTTGTTCTCAGATGAAAGTAAATTTTGCATTTCATTTGGAAATCAAGGTCCTGGAGTCTGGAGGAAGAGTGGAGAGGCATTCAATCCAAGCTGTTTGAGGTCTAGTGTGAAGTCTCCACAATCAGTAATGGCTTGGTGAGCCATGTCATCTGTTGGTGCAGGTCCACTGTGTTTATCAAGACCAAAGTCAGTGAAGCCGTCTACCAGGAAATTTTAGAGCACTTCATGCTTCCCTCTGCCGACAAGCTTTTTGAAGATGGAATTTTTATTTTCCAGCAGGACTTGGCACCTGTCCACACTGCCAAAAGTACCAATATCTGGTTTAATAACCACAGTATCACTGTACTTGATTGGCCAGATAACTCGCCTGACCTTAGCCCCATAGAGAATCTATGGGGTATTGTCAAGAGGAAGATGAGAGACACCAGACCCAACAATGTAGACAAGCTGAAGGCTGCAATCAAAGCAACCTGGGCTTCCATAACACCTCCGCAGAGCCACAGGCTGATCGCATCCATGCCACGCTGCATTTATACAGTCATTCATGCAAAATGAGCCCCAACCAAGTATTGAGAGCATTTACTGGACATACTTTTTATTTGGTCAACATTTCTGTGTTTAAAAAAAAAATTACAGTTGGTCTAAGATAATATTCTAATTTTCTGAGATAATGAATTTTGGCTTTTCCTTGGCTGTAAGCCATAATCATCAACATTAACAGAAATAAACACTTGAAAAAGTTCACTCTGTAATGACTCTATATAATATATGGGTTTAACTTTTTGAATTGAATTACTGGCCCAAAAAAACTTTTTGATGATATTCTAATTTATTGAGATGCACTTGTACCTGTGCACACTGTGTGTCTGCATTACATGTTCAGGAAAAGCACTTTTATTCAGCTAGAAAACAGCTCCCAAGTGCCCAGCTCTGCTGCTGCAAGTGCCCAAAGCAAACCAGACTGAAGAGGGGAGGGCTGCTTTAGCTGCTCACATCCAGTAGATCAGACGATATAGCTGTTAGAAATCAAGTCGGGAGAGAAAGCTGTTTTTACTTTCACTTTCAGCTGGGCACTTGGGAGCTGTTTTCCTGCAGAATAAAAGTGCTTTTCCTGGACACAAAGTGCACACAGATATGTCTGGGATGTGTCTGCAATCTTCTGTGGGGCACTGCTGTTAGTTATATAGGTGAAAATGAGGTGACAGACTCCCTTTAAATATGGGATGACCCCTTTAAGGGCTCGTTCACATCACCGTTAGGGATTCCGTTCAGGCTTTCCGTTATAAACATCGTTATAACGGAAAGAAACGGAATCCCTAGGACGGACATCAAAACGGACACCTTTAAGAGGCATTCCGTTTTGATCCGTCATAATAGAAGCCTATGGCTCTGCATAACGGATCTGTCTGGATGCCGTTATGCTCGACGGAAACCAAAGTCCTGTCGACAGAACTTTGGTTTCCGTCGAGCATAACGGCAACCAGACGGATCCATTATGCAGAGCCATAGGCTTCTATTATGACGGCTCAAAATGGAATGCCTCTTAAAGGTGTCCGTTTTGATGTCCGTCCTAGGGATTCCGTTTCTTTCCGTTATAACGATGTTATAACGGAAAGCCTGAACGGAATCCCTAACGGTGATGTGAACGAGCCCTAAGAGACGAGACTCCGAGGTCACTGAGAGACTAAGTTTTGTTTCATTGACAAATGCAGATAAGACATCATTTGGAGCAGAAGATGCATAATACATGAATTAACTATTGTCATTTTACATGGCACATTGCATCAGTTTGATAAACCAAATATTGTTTTGTCTCACATCCACAACTCCTTTATCAGAGAGAAATCTACACATTTCCCTTACAACAAAAAAGTAGTTTTTACATGGCTTTCATTCAAATTAGGCTACATTCACATGACAGTTGTTTTTGCAGTCTCCGAGCAGCATATTTGGTGGCTCAGATCTGGACCCATTCATTTCTATGGGGCCGCAAAAGATGCAGACAATACACTGTGTGCTGTCCGTTTCCATTGCTCCGTGCTACGGCCTCACAAAAAGAATAGAACATGCAATTGCGGACAAGAATAGGCATTTGTATGATAGCCCTGGTATGTGCGGTCCACAAATTGCGGAACGCACATAGGCCGGTATCAGTGTTTTGCGGATCCTCAATACTGTATGCTGATCCCCAAAACACAATGGTCGTGTGAATGTAGCCTAAGTCCACACAAAATAAGAGCCACTTGACTCTGGCATATAGAGGGGAATCCTGAACAGGAGATCCCCTCTATAATGTCTATATATCATTATAGGTCATACAGAAAGAAGTGTTGTTTATGCGAAAACCCCATTAGGGTTGGTTCACATATAGGTTTTTTGTGGCAGTTTTTGAGCAAAAGCCAAAAGTTTATCCAATAGGAAGGAAAAATATGAGTCTTTCCCTATATTTTTCATTATCTTCCAAGTCACATCTTTATTTGGCTCCAAAGACTATGCCACAAACTGCCACAAAAATCTATGTTTGAACCCACCATCAATTTTTTTTTTTCGGGAGTTCAATATTAACATCTTCCTGATGCAGCAATTTTCCGTTTTTGCATTTTCATTTTTCTCTCCCTCCCTTCCCGGAGCCATAACTTTATTTTTCTGAGGACATGGTGAGGAAGTGGGGAAAAAAAAGGAATTCTGCCACAGCTGTATGGTTTTTGTCTTTACAGCGTAAAACTGACTTGTGCTTTTCGCTGACCAGGTTAGTATGATTATGGCAATACCACATATATATAGTTTTCCTTGCATTTTAATACTGAAGGAAAAAAAACCTTTTGAAAAAAATTGTTTTTTTTTCCTCTTAATCGCCATATTCGTGGCCCCATAACTTTTTTTTATATTTATGTCTATGGAGATGTGTGAGGACACATTTTTTGCAGTTAATACAATTTTAGGATGCATATAACGTTTTGATCACTTTTAATTCAATTTTTGGGGAGGTAAAGTGATGAAAAATAGCAAATTTGCCATTTTTATTTTTTTCCGTTACGCCATCCACCGTAATGGATACTTTAAAAAATTTTTTTAATAGCACGGTTGTTTTCGCATGTGGTGATGCCCATTTCTTTTTTTATTGTTTAAGCATTTTCATTTTGATTTTGGAGACTAGAAGGTGATTTGAATTTTTATATATATTTTTTATTTTTTAAAACTGTAAACTTTTTTTTTTAGGTCCCCAAGTGTACTACACTATGCAATCATGAGATTGCAATTTGTATAGAACAATGCCATTTTCTCCATTATCCTATACAGAAATAGCTATATTAAAATTCAGTGCTGACATCTGCCTGAATTTTAATATACAAGTAATGAGCCTGGAAGCCTAGTACAGGCTCTGGCTTATTTCTCACATGGAACACCTTTCCCAATCTCTACTGAGGGAAGGTGTTCCTGCTCGTGAAGCACACTCTTTTGGGTTTCCAGCCTCTGAGATGTCTCTCAGATGATCACTGACATTAGCTGTGGGTGTCTGCTGTATGAAACTGCAGGCACCTGCTGGCTATGGTGCTCCTGCTGCATTGGTGCAGGGTCCATCTTTAAAGGAGTCGTGAAGTAGTTAATGAGCTATACCCCAGGGTAGTGTATCTGGAGACCTCATCGATCAGCAGTTTGAAGAAGCATACCAGGCACTGAGGATAGGTCATCCATATTTTACTCTCGGAAAACCCATTATGCCCCTTTCACACGAGTGGGAGACTCGCATGTCTCCCGCAACGCATCTACAGGGCTGGACTCAGCACTGACAGGGATCGCATAGCATTATATGCGATCCCAGTCAGTGCCGGAGTCCAGCCCTGTAGATGCGTTGCGGGAGACATGCGAGTCTCCCGCTCATGTGAAAGGGGCATTAAAGGAATAGTCAGTTACAAATTCCGCTAAGATAGTTTGTAAGTTTACCAAAAGTAGACCTCCATTTATATACCACAAAAACAATATGAACACACGGTACACCGTAGATGGGTTTTTAAAACATAATGGAAAAAAGGATTGCATTATAAATGTGTTTTTCGACGCCAGTGTGTGAAATTACAACTGCAGCAATAACATCCTTCTTGAATCTCAGCTTTGGCAATAGAATGGTTCACTATAGTTGTTGAATAATGCTTGTCTGCCTCTGCCAGTCAAGGTTGATGTATGACCACAGCGCCGGAACAGCAAATTCCCTTAGCCTGCAACTATTTTGCTTTTTAAGAGATCAGATCATTTAGAGAATTTTGCCTCAGAGGTGTTGCCTTCTGCTTTCACACTGTAATGATTACTACCTTCTGCTGTGTACTCATTCCCATTAGAACCATAAACTTAGTTTTAAAGGTACTGCAGAGAAGTGTTTTAGCAGAAAGTCTGCTCCCCGGAGATATCAAGCCTATTATACCAATCGAGACATGGCCTTAAGATAGCAACATTTCAGTGATCAGGAAAAAAGCTTTTCCCTTCAGAGACAAGGGTGTCTTTTCCCAATAGAGCAAATTCTGTTAACTCAAGATTCTTCTTCAAATAACTGGAGCAGAAAAAAGGAACGCTGCTTCCCTTTCTGTCTCATTTCTTGCTTTTTGTAAATGAAATGAGGGAAATGTGACATGTATGCATCAGCGTTATCGTTCTCCAGAAAGGACCTTGTCTTTATGAATACATAGTACAAAGGTGTAGCCAGGGGCAGGTAGATAGGGAATTTGTCCCAGGAGCTGGGTGTCAACAAGTCACTTTGCCTTGCTTAAAGGGGTTTACTGGAATCACTATGATTTTTAAAAGATAGGCTCATGTTGTTGCTTACCTCACGTTTTTACGTTTTTTTTTTTTTTTCAATTTGGACTCTCCTGATCCGTTTTCACCATATAAACCAACCCCTCTGGTTTGCTTATATCCTGTATGTAGCACTTCCTGTTGCTGTATCCAACCAAACCCTTGATGCACTTCTCCTTCCTCTGCCATAGCTCCAGCAGCGCCCCTAGCAACGCCCAGCTAGTTTATAGCTCCTCCCACCCAGCTAGTTACATAGACACTCCTCTCCCTCACTGCTCTGCCACTGCCTGGCCCTGTCAATCAAATCAGCCAAGAAGGGACTGGCACAGAAAGGAGAGTCGAATTTGGATTAAACAAGGGCAGCGGACACCCTCATTGCACAAAAGACCTAATTTACATATTAAGAAAAAATATCATAACTCAGGATCGGAGTCTCAGATCAACAAGTGAAAAACAGAGTTTTAATCGGGTGAATCACAGCTATGTGGATAGGGAGGTCATTGATGACAGATTGCCTTTAATATATGAAGCAGAACGTGACAGCGATAGGTGCACAGCAGGGGTCTGATAAATGAGATATCTTAGCAACCACTGCTGTTGGGTTGAGATCAAGTAAGGTTTTGTAGCAGCATAGTTATATCAAGTACTGTATTTTGCAAGAGAAAAAAAGTAATGAAAATGCATCTCATTCTTTATTTAAAATTAAAAATTATGCCAAATGCAGCCTCCTCATAGTGCAAGCGGACACCAACATAAAGGAGTGCCCATGATGGTGGTTGTATAGGTGCCTGGCAGAAGGTGTAGCAGTGCAATGGCCAGCACATGGTGAGGTAGGAGTCAGGAAACCAGGCGAGAGATAAAGGAATAAAAAAATCTCTTTTTACTTGACTGCAAGATTGGGATTGTAGTACATCCAACAATAATCTATCCAAAGTGCAAATTCTTTCCTCACATCGAAAGTTATGGAGGATGGCAAGTAGAGATGAGTGAAGCGATTCGTTGATTCGTATCGAATCTTGGGATTTTTCAGCTGCGAAGCGAATCCGAATATTAGGTGATTCGCTTCGCTTTTGTACGCATCGCTACATAGTTTGTCCGCTAAATTATACGCTATTCTACGTATAATTTAGTTACTCTATACGCTTTTGCGCAGACTCCTCCCTGGTAGTTACTCTACACGCTGTTGTGTACGAACTCTATTCAGCGATGCAGACTCCTCCCTGGTAGTTCCGCCCACTTATCCTGCTGGCGAGGAAGACGTGGCAAGTCAGCAGAGTAAGATGGCGGCGAGACAGCGAGGTCCTGACTGGGGAAGCATGTTGTGGGCAGACGACCCCTATGAGGAGAAGGAATCGGAGAAGATCTATCTCTCACAGCTCAACAGGAAGTCGGATGAGGTGCCTGCTGAGGTGGTGACTCCACTGGCTGACAAGGCGGAGGCGGCAGGAGTTCCTGCTCCGCCGCGCAAGGACTACTCCTTACGCCAGAATTTGATGGTCCCTGAGGCTGTCACCCGGAATGCCTAGACCCTCTGGGAATATAAAAAGCTGGTGGAGGAGTGGGTGGTGCAAGTTTTGGAGCACCCACGGTCCGGTGACCCTAAGCTGGAGCGCCGAAGGGGAACCGTTATTTGGTTCAACGTGGAGCGGGGAGTCGGTTTCATCGGCGATGAGGAGACGGCGGAGGAATTATATGTTAACCGCCGTTCGGTTAAGCGGCTGTATCTTCCGCCCGTACGCCACAATATCCACGCAGGGGATTACGTGGAGTATACCCCCATGAAGAGCCTCCAAGGCCCCTTTGCTACTGGGGTGAAAATCTTAAAGCCACCACCTACTCCTGCAGCGCCCCCGGAAGACAGGAGTGAGGAGGCCCAGGCCGCAGAAGAGGCTTGTGACCTTGAGACCTTGAGATTTGAAGAGAAATCCCAAGGTCAGGATCAGCCAGAACCCCTGATTCCTGATTTGCCGCCACCGATACCACCGATCCTTCATGTGGGACAGATGACCACGAACACTTTCGTGTACCATCCAACTGTGGTACAGTACCACTACCAACTGCCATGCCCATGGCAGTTGCAGGCCGCACAGTCCGCCGCTCGTGGAAGACCGTTACCATTACCGTTACAGCCGGAGATTCTGTCACCTGGTATGCCGGCAGGAGGATCTGGCCACTACAGAGTGATGGGCAGGGCCAAAGTTACCACTGCCTTTGCCAGTGTGACAGCCCAGTCACCAAGAAGACCATCCTTGAGAGGTCGGCGGGGGTCTGCTGCCACAGCCAGGGCCGCTTTCATGATGAGGCAGGAGCGCCCTCTCATGTCCTTTAGCTCCAGCAGCAGTGAGGAGGACCTGCTGGCCTTTAAGTAATTCCAGCAGTTTTTATGGGAGCCACAACATGGACTTATCCTGAGGGGTGGGCACTAGTTGGCCCTTGTTTTTAGTTTTGTTGCCCCGCGTTTGTCCTCACCCAGATGGCCATGGATTGTTAGGACTCCCCCCATCAAAAAAAAGTTTTTTTATCCAAGTTGCTCATACGTGCGCCTGATCCCTTTTTTTTCCCCTTTTCAGGTTATTTGGGGAGCCCCTCGAAAGAGGGTTTTTTAAAGGGAACCTTTGCTGCTATTTTTTTTACCCATTTGGATTACAATTTTACCTATGTGGATTACAAATTGCGACTGACTTTGGGGCTCTGCTCCAGTTCTATGACAAACGAAGAAGAAGAAAAGAGACTTAAACATGCCCGTGAGCATACTAGGTAGGTGATATTTAAAATGTTTATATTATACTTATAATAATGTATTTGCACTATTTACCATATATGTGTCTCGAATATTCGCTCTGCCTCTGAGGAGTGCACGCCGCGGCCTCTCCTCGTACGTGCCTGCGTATTACGTAATCGCTTAGACAATAGTACGCTGAGATTCGTAACTATTTGTACGCTCATGCGTACGTATTCTAAGAAGTTGCATACATTTTGTAAATGAACGCTCGTTATTAGTGAGCGAAATGTTCGCTAATAGCACATAATAACGTATATTTTGTACGAAAATCTATTCGTCGAATACACGAATTTTAGGAAAAGTTCAGCGAATGTTCGGCGACTAATTTTTTCAATGATTCGCTCATGTCTAATGGCAAGGTGGCAAGTAATGGCACTCATGGAATCTCTGGCTAGTAAGTGTAATCAGGAAATTATGGCTGTAGTGTCCACAACAGGATACAAGTCTCTAGAGGCACTTCTGGGCAGGACGCTATTAAGTGTGATGGGTGTCTTAACCGTAATTCCTCACAAGCAGCAAAGTCTGGTTGGCTGTGGTCGCAGGTTACCTTGCTGACTCCTCTGCTTTAGTCATGCAGGTGCTGAGCTCTTGTCTTCCCTTCTCTTGTTCTGTAGCGGAAGCAGTATCTTCTACAGAGAACAGTTAGTCTCTGTATCCTGAGGCTTTAGCAGAAGGAGCACATGAACTTACTTCTTCCCTCCGCAACCAATAAACTAAAATTCCCTCCTCTAGAAAATCAGACCAGCCCACTCTTGCCAAAAGGGGGAACAAAGTAGTTAACCCTGCCCCTGCCAATCACATACCAAGTCATGCTGGGTGTACATAATATAGCATAACATTAAATTACAATAGAAACAAAGCATTTGCAAATACCCCCTGTATTAGGGCACTGCACATGCCCTGAACCTTTCCTATTCAAACATGATAGGCTGCAGAGCCAGGAAAACAACTGCCACATATGGGTGGATGTGCATGCTCCTGCAATCCTGGCCACCACAGTTAGAAATGGACTTCATCCCAATCGATAATTGCTTTCTATTGATTTTTGATGCATAAGGAGACCCAAACAGTGAGATGTGAAAACCCCTTTAAGCATGCTCCTCAGAAATGCCAAAACACAACCTGGACCTTACCAAGTCATCTCTAATATATTTGGCTTTAGAAAAGTAACACATGTAGTTATACAGTACCTGGTTGATATGAAAAACACCACAATTTGCATTTTCTGACATTTGCAGTATTTTTTTTCAATTAACTGGCACTTAATTTTAATGTTTCACCTTAGTTTTTGTATTTTTTTCTATAACCACAGGGCATAAAACCTTGTGTTTGGAATATAAGGAACGCAGCAATAGTATTAGGAGAGGTCACCTCCTCAGTCACACACAAAAAAATCATATACATGCACAGCATCTAGGGCTTTTCTAGGGATAGTGCCAATGATTTCCAGAATAAATAATTTGATGTCCGACAATCCTCTGGTAGCCACCAAACTCACTTGGTCTCTAGAACCTTTGCTGTTGCCTCTAGCAACCCCCAGTATGCATCTTCCAAATTTGTGCAAAAGAAAGAAGCCACCTTCAGTCGGGAAGAATTTGGGGGTCTTGGTGTGGCAGCACTGTTGTTTCTTCTCTGGCAGCACTGTTGTTCTTTTGTCTGACAGCACTGTTGCTTTTATGTCTGTGTTTATTGTACTCGCAGTATAAAACAGTCAAATACAGCATAAACGGTTAAAGAGAACCTGTCACCACTCCTGACATGTCTGTTTTAATAGCTTCATGCATTGCCCATGTAATAACAATTCTGGAACATCTATTCTTATGTCTGTATGTTATACCATTCCTTTATTTTTTCTACTAGAAGTTATGAATGAATTGCTAGCAGTCTGTAGTAAGGGCACAGAGGGGTGGTAACCAGTTTGGGGTGTGTCCCTGCACAGACTCACTCTATCCAATCAGTGCTGCCACTTTTAGACTGTGAAAGTACACACCCCCAACTGGTTACCACCCCTCTGTACCCTTACTGCAGACACCTGCTTAGCTGTTCTTGGAATTCCTGCAGAAATAAATGGAGCATGTAGTATCAAAATAGCTATAGTGCTGGAGGTTGCTGACCACTGTAATACACAATGAAGATACAGAACATGCAAACATATCAATTACACTATGACGTCAGTAGTCATCTTCTTAAATGGGTTGTGTCACAAAACATATTCTACATTTTTTAAACCAGCACCTGGATGTGAATTCTTTTGTAATAGCATGTAATGAAATATTTAGCATAGCCACTGAGTTATTCAATAAAATATATCTGCATAGTGCCACCTGCTGTTTGTTCTTTTCCTTACTTTTTGTCCGCCTCAATGAGCTGGTCGCACGCGCTCAGTTTAAATCTTCAACTGCCACCAGCTATATTTTCTGTAAGAAGCTGTGGCAGTTACAAAGAGAGAGCTGCAGTAGAAAGGACACACCCACTGAGCTGCCAGGCTGAAGACAATCTAGCAGAGCAATTGCAGCAGTGAATGTGGAGACCTCTGGACCCATGTGTGGTACAGGGTTGGTTCTGGCTTTGTTAGAAAGGTATTGGCATGTACTGCACTATATGGTGTATGATTTTAATTTTTTAAATCAATCATTGCATAACCCCTTTAAGGTGGTGTGCTTAGAGTTTTTTTTTACAAAAAAGCCAATAGAAAGGGAACGGGAAACCACAGGCTACTGGAATGTGAACAAGATGCCACTTTCCCCTATAAACGGATAGTAAAAAAGTTTCAGTTATGGATGATCACTAATGATACAAGTGCCTCATTAATGCTTTTTCGTCCCCACTCTTTTCCTTTGACGTTTATTCCTGCTGATTGCATAAATGTTAGCTACTGTATCTGCCAGGAGTGACTGCATTGTGACTACACATGTGATCAATTACCAATAACACACACATTAGAATAAATCATTGTGAAATGTGTCTCCAACAGAGAGAAAGCTCATTAAACAACCCATTCAAGTACCCATACCGACCAAAGATCTTTTGTCATGGAAACTGCTTGCACTCTCAGACCAGGTTCACTTATGATATTCCATGCAGTGATGTTCATATTTTTCCTGAATAATAAGCAGAGCAGAATAATCCCTATAAATAATGACAACTATGTGTCACAATGGTTGTCATGTAAATTAAGGTAGAATGTTATCGCTTGTTAGTAATCCCTGGGAAGTAATGTGCTGAGAAAAGAGGAGATACTTGTGGTACAGACCACATATTTTGTGTTTGGCTCTAAATCTGGAAAATGAAAAAAGGAACACCTAGAAGGAGTAAAGAAAGCCTATTTTACATTATGGCAATGTAATTAAAGTCCCATGATCCTTTCTTCACATATTGATGTTCTCCAGACTTTTCATTGTCATTGTTTTTTGTTTTGCAGCATTGTTGTTTTTTGTCTGACAGCACTGTTGTTTTTTTGTCTGGCAGCACTGTTGCTTTTTGTCTGGCAGCACTGTTGTTATTTTGTCTGGCAGCACTGTTGCTATTTTGTCTGGCAGCAATGTTGTTTTTTGTCAGACAGCACTGTTGTTTTTGTCTGGCAGCACTGTTGTTCCTTCTGTGGCAGAACTGTTTTGTGTCTGACAGCGCTGTTGTTTCTTCTCTGGCAGCACTGTTGTTCTTTTGTCTGACAGCACTGTTGCTTTTTTGTCTGGCAACACTGTTGTTTTTTTTGTCTGGCAGCACTGTTGTTTCTTCTCTGGCAGCACTGTTGTTTCTTCTCTGGCAGCACTGTTGTTTTTTCTCTGGCAGCACTGTTGTTTCTTTTCTACTCTGACAGCACTGTTGTTATTTGTCTGACAGCACTGTTGTTATTTGGCAGCACTGCTGTTTTTTGTCTGACAGCACTGTTGTTATTTGTCTGGCAGCACTGTTGTTTTTGTTCTGATAGCACTGTTGTTTTTTTGTCTGGCAGCACTGTTGTTTCTTCTCTGACAGCACTGTTGTTTTTTTGTCTGGCAGCACTGTTGTTTTGTGTCTGACAGCACTGTTGTTTTTTTGTCTTAGAGCACTGTTGTTTCTGGTCTGACAACACTGTTGTTTTTTGTCTGGCAGCAGTGTTGTTTTTTTATCTGACAACACTGTTTTTTGTCTTCTTTCTTACAGGACTGTCGATTGAGTGTTGTTGAAGTGTTCGCTATGTCTGCTAGTCAAAGGACTGCACCGTTTGTGCAATTAATGGAAAGGGGGCAGCATAGTGGGACTTCAATAAGCTGGATGGTTTATCCTTCAAATCTCAGAAAGAGGAGACATAGGATGAATGACAAGGAGTAGGAGGAGACAGAGAGATGTACACCAGGATCACCATATAAGAAAGGCTGCTGTATTGCAAAGAACAACCATGCATCATAAATTGGTTATGCAGTATTTTTTTTTTTTTTTTTATAGTTTTAGTTAGTTAAGGTCAGGGCTCCAGATGGCAACCAAAATGGTCGCCAATGCGACTCATTATTTGCAAATGGCGACAAGACTTTTTAGTCTTGTAGGCAGCCATTTGCGCCTGGACCCCACCAGCATTTACCGATACTAAGCTGTGCTACTGCACAGTGTAGTATCGGAGAATATGGTGCGCGCTGCTTTCAGTGCGCTCCATGTTCCCTCAGCAGCACAGGGGAGAAGGAAGCTCATCCTCCCCCCTTGCTGCTGCTGCCACTGCCACCAATCAAGGGGGAGAGGGGAGGGGCAGGGCGCACTGCGCCACCAATGAAGTTAACTATGTTTAAGGCTAGGGCTACACGGCGGCAGTTGTCGCGCGTCACCCGTCGCAGCCAGGATGCCTGAGTAGCGGGGATCCCATAGAGATGAATGGGATTGCCGCGGCAGTCGCAAGAAATTCAACCATGTTGGATTTCTTGCGACTGCCGCGGCGATCCCATTCATCTCTATGGGATCCCCGCTACTCAGGCATCCTGGCTGCGACGGGTGTCGCGCGACAACTGTCGCCGTGTAGCCCTCGCCTAATACAACTACAGGAAGCGGGTGTCGGCATGGAATCACATAGCCGGCACCCGACCTGTATTATAGGGAGCTCCAATATGCCGCAGTTAACCCCTCAGGTGCCGCACCGACCGGCACCGCGTGAATGCGCCCACATCTGTTCCGCAATTTTGCGGAATAGATGCGGCCGTATTCACTTCAATAGGTGGCCTGCGAACTTACTGCGGCTCTGCAAGAAATTATAGAACATGTCCTATTATTGTCTGCAACAGCAGACAAGAATAGGCATTTTGAACGGGGCGCCCCACCGTGTGTTCCGCAAATTGTGGAACACATGCAGGGCGGCATCCGCGGTATTGCGGAGCGGATGCGCAATACTACAGCCGTCTGAACAGCCCCTTAATCACTCCCTTTCCCAATTTTACATATAAAATATATTAACAATAAATAAACATTTTACATATCGCCACGTCTGAAAAGTCCAAACTATTAAAATATTTAAAAAATCTGTGGTGAACACGTAACAGAAAAAAAAAATAAAATCTGCACAATTCGCCATTTTTTAGTCACCTTGTCCCTCAAAAAAATAGGATAGGACTGTTCTATTATGGGCCAGACGTTCCATCTTCTCCTCCAAGTCTTTTTTTTAATTATAATTATACGTATTTAAATTTGGCGACTAAAAATTTAATTTGGCTCCTAAATTTTTCAGTTCAGGAGCCAATGGCTCCTGGGTATTTTTTTTTTGTTTGGAGCACTGTAGAGTCCTTACACACTTAAATTTGGCACCAGCGTTTTTTTTACTCCTAAATAAGTGCAGTAATTTTTATTGGCACTTTGGCATTTGTGGCACTTTTTAGGCAATTAGTGTGCACAGAGGGACAGATTTACTACTGAACTTGTGCCATTTTTTTGGTGCAATTTGTGCTTAAAAACCCCCCCTGGAGTATATGCTTTGCACTGTATTTAGCGAGTGCTTTAGACACATTTCTAACTTTTTTCTGCTTTGTCTGGCAAGGGGGAGTGGCTTTGTGGAAATGGTGTGTTTTTTATTGAGAGGGGTGTGGCTTAAATGTGGCTATTTGCTCAAAATAATTAACAGATTTATCATCCTGTAGCACCTGCTATAAAAATCTGGCACAGTCTAAGTTTACATTGTCACACTTTTAGACAGTATTAGTGAATCTCACCCTGTGTGTCTTATCACTAGCATTTTCTTGATGATTTTTAATCATCTCTAGAAAAAGTGTTGGAAAAATGTGTGGAAAAATGTCAACAGCTACAGCAGGTTGTGTTTTTGAAGGAATCAAGAAAGACAAAAAGCCACCTAATTAACAAATGCACCAGGAGCAAAAAATGCTTGGGTGTCCTGTGTTTCCTATTTCAGACCTGCAGCTAACATTTTTACTGGAAAAAAAAGGCAGATGCAAACACCACTAAAAAGGCAAAAGTGCAGAAAAACACCACTAAAAATTAGATATGAGAACAGCCTTATGGTGTTATTTTTCTCAATGCAATGATCTAATTTTGGTTGGGTTTTGGGTTCCTAATTACCTCAAAAATATATCAATTAAACAAAACCCCTCACCACAAAATACTATAGATCGGGGTTACTCAACTGGTGGATCGCGGTCTAGACCCCTACATGTTCCTCTTTTTTAAACTGTATTTGCGTCTTCAGGAGGGAGGCCACTTAAGGAGGCATAACTCTGTGATGAGGGCATCAGTGTGCGTGGGGTCGTCTAAGGGAGTATAACCCTATTTGTGTGGGGATGGGGGGGTCACTTAAGGAGACATCACACTGGAAAAAATAATATAATAGCATAATATAAATTAAACATTACAGACTATGTTCACACTTCAAACTTCTAAGGACCCTACATGCTAAAAGAGTATCTTAACCTATCAGAAAACATAATCGACTACAGTTTTCAATACAAAAATATCTTGTGACAAACTCTATACCGCACAGACTTTTAGTATACAAGTCTATAAACTATGTAATTGCGTATGGCATACAGTTGTATAGGTTGGTGCCATACATTTGCCTCACATGATGTGAGATTTTTACAGTGTATAATGTTGAATATGTGAAGCAAATGCAGTGTGAAGAAAGCATAACTTTGTGCTTGATGGTATCTATGACACTAGTATCCAAACACTGGCACACAGGCTTATATGTTTCCACCACTTTCATAGATTAGAGATAAGAGAAAGCAACCTACCTTTCCATTAAATCTGCAGAAGAGTCTGATTATCGCAGGTTGTCTTGCCTAGCAGAATAGTTTTGGTGGACCACTTCTATTAACCATGTATGACATATACTGGAACACAGCTTTATTTAGTCTCAGTATCATTCAATCACTGTGTGGGGGGTTTATTCATTTTCCATATTTATACCTTTGGATATATGAGAAATCAAAATGAACCACTTAGCATTGGGAAAAATGGCATCTGGTCTGGTGGTAAGTTTCTTCTTCATCATTTTGATGGAAAGATTAAAACATGTATGAGTCAATGCATCCTCCCTGTTTCAAAGGGCCTCTGTCAGCAGATTTGTACCTATGACACTGGCTGACTTGTTACATGTGCACTTGGCAGCTGAAGACATCTGTGTTGGTCCCATGTTCATATGTGTCCACATTACTGAGAAAAAGTATGTTAATGTATGCAACGAGGGCTTTGCCGTTACACCTAGAGGCTCTACTTTCTCTGCAGTACTTCGCCCTCTGCACTTATTTTAACAGGGGCAGGCATAATGACCCCTACCTCGTCAAAGTAGAGAGGGTGTGGCAGTTGCAGAAAGAGTGAAAGAGCAGAGGCTCTAGGGATAACAACGTCTCAGTTCCTCCTAGAGACTCATTTACAAATAATAAAACATCATTTTTCGCAGCCATGCGGGCACATATGGACATGGGACTAAACCAGACAGGAAATACATGTGCATGTGCAATAAGTCAATTTTATAGGCAGATATTAGTGATGAGCGAAGTGGAAAACCACTTTAAATTTTGAACCCGTACGTTATTCGGTTTCAAGCTTTTAAGCCTATATATCCACTAGAGATGAGCGAATCATCCAAAATTCGCATTGGCGAATAATCGACAGATTTCTGACAAGATTCGTTCTTAATACGAATTTATTCTGTCGAATTTGCGTTAAAAAATAATTTTAATAATTTTAATAATAATTGTTTTGCGAACATTCCTGCACAAATTACGAACATACAGTCAGCGTTGCTAAAAGTACGCAATATGTAAGCATTAGCGTACAAAGTACACACGAATCCGCCGCACCAGCCGGCAAGGCGAATATCGAGTCAGGAGCCGGTGAGACTGTCTTGCACAATTGTGACGCTCTGATCTCTGGAGTGGGCGGTGGTTTGGGGTACTCGTTACCAAACACCATCTCCCCCATTTTGGTCGCAATTGATTTGATGCTGTGATATCGTGTTCACCGCTGGCTTGAGCTGGAGAGGAGGGCGGAGTAATGAGGGAGGAGTCTTCAATCCCTATACATGCAAATAGTTAGTTCCCGGTGGGCCGGGCTGGTTTTTCCCGCTTCTGAGGGGGTGTTTCTTCACTTTCCTGCTCTTGAGGCGGCGTATCGTCATTTTCCTGCTTCGGAGGGTCGGGTTGAGGAGGGGCAAGAAGAATGCGTACACTGTGTACGTTGCGTACATAGCGTTAGTGTTCAAAATTTTAAGAACATTTACGAATAATATGGAGCGAATCTGAAAAAATCCGGATTCACTTCGGAATAGGTAAAATGGAGGATTCGATACGAATCTACAAAGCGGCGAATAGATTCACTCATCACTAATATCCACTTTGCTTCTTCTTTTAACAGTTTTTTTTTTCAAGTTTCCTCCTCTAGGACCCAATTTGCAGCTAAAAATACAGAATCTTAGAATGTGTACATTGCCTCCATGTATGAATTCAATATGCCTCGCTCTAGATGTTTCTTTGCCAGTATTCACTCCACTCAGGTGTCTGGAGATCCATCTCCTAAACTCCTGGATGTTCTTCCCAACATATAATTTGGGGCATGTGCACGTCGCGATGTATAAAAGTATCCTGCTTCTGCAGTTGAAGAAAGAATTTGTCGTGTATATTCGTCCATCCATTAGGTTGTGAAATTCTTTGACTCTGGAGAGATACAGTATCTGCAGTCCACTTATGGATATTATACCTTCTGGGTGGACCATAACCAACTAGTATTTGTATTGGTTGCCATGAGGAGGAAACTGTGAACCAGGTGGTCCTTCAGGTTGTTACCTCTCTGATATATAACTGTACATCTGAAGGACCTTTTCCAGGTCTGGATTGGCAGTCAGGATCCACCAATGTTTTTGAAGGATCAAAGTTATTTTCTTATGGTGACTGTCATAGGTCCCAATGCATCTAATGATCTTTTGATCAATGCCTTGTATTTTTTCTCCAATAATGTGTCTCTCCTTGTATCCCTGGCTCTAGCATATGCTTTCATCAGGGGTCTGCAGGAATAACCTTGTGCCCAAAATCTATGGTATGAGTTGTTACATACCTTTTGGAAGGCCTCCTCTGTGGCACAATTTCTGTGAGCCCGAAGGCCAATTGGTATACCCTTTTTCAAGGGATTAGGGCGCCAACTATCCCAATGCAGGAAACTGTTGGTCGACATCAGTTTCCTATAGATATCAGTAAGGACCCGGGCACTAGGATCCTTGGTGACCCTAAGGTCGAGAAAACAGATTTCCTTGTCCTGGATTTCATGTGTAAAGTGCATCCCTATGTCATTATCATTGAGTGCTTCCACAAAATCCAAGAAAATCTGTCTCTCCCCCTCTCAGAATATCAGTATGTTATTGATATATTTTCCCCAAAATAAAATATGATTTGTGAAGAAACAGAAATCATTTGAAAAAACATATTGATCTTCCCACCACCCTAAAAAGTGGTTTGCATATGTAGGTGCACATGCAGTGCCCATCGCGGTACCGCCTTCTTGATGCTAAAACTGTCTCTGAAGCAGAAATAAATTGTGCGTGAGTGTGAAGTGACGTAAAGTGATTAAAAATCTACTATGTGCCTGGAAAGAGACACTGTTTGTCTCTAAAAAAGATTCGACAGCTTTAAGTCCCAAGTCATGATTGATATTGTGATTAAGGGATTCAACATCTAGACTCACAAGTATGGTACTGGTGGAGAGGGTAATGTCACTGATCCTAGTGACCATATATTTGGTATATTTGATATGTGTAGAAAGGGCCATAACAAAAGGTCAATATATTCACTTATTCCTTCTATAAGGCCATTATTCTCAGAGACAATCGGTCTCCCTGGGATAGGTGTCACTTTTTTATGCAATTTCGGTAGTACATAGAAGGTCGCTATAGTAGGATTTTGATTAAACATATACTCAAACTCCTTCTTAGATATTAGGCCCTTCTTTTTGCATCATTGACGATTATTTTCAGTTCCTTCAGTTCAATTATTTTTCAGTAGTGTTAACAGGTAGGGGTGAGTATGTTGTTTTGTCCGATAGCAGTCTGTTCACCATACTAACATAGTCACCATGGTCCTGAATCACAATAGTCCCACCCTTGTCACTAGACATGATTATAATGTCATCCACATTGGTTGTTCTAGGGCTATCTTTCCTCATCTGATAAATTGGGAAAAAAGTCCTTTCGTAGAGTGGACACCAAAGCTGTGTTTGGTTTCAAGTTTTAAAGTGGTTTTCCACTTTAAAAATCAATAACCAAAGTTATTCAATGAAGTCACGCTCAACTTCGCAAATAACTAACTTCGATTCATCGAAGCCCATACATTTTAATACTATACGGAGACGGATCTCCGTACAGTATTAACGCAAGGTTTTGAACGAAGCGACTGGATGTAAAATTCAAAGCTCGTTTTGTTCATCTCTAGTAGAAATCTGGTAACAGATGCCATTTTAAGTGGATAGTGATTGAGTTGTTGTGTAATTGAGTTATTGAGAGCAATAATAAAAGTATAAAATATATTAATAACTAGAAAATATTTATTTTGCAAGAGCAAAGTAAATGTCAATGTTGTATAACACATACATTTCTATTTAACTCAAAATCTGTTTTAGGTTCATCATGTATTCTACTGAAAAATAACTTTGCAAAACTCCTTCTGAAAGATAACTGAATTTACGGTGCTAAAACACACAAGCAAACAGATGACTTTGCCCTAATCAAGTTACAATGATTCTTTCTGTTGCAGGATATTACAAGAAATTGCTTAATCGTATTACTTTTCAGGGGAAATTGAGTACCACCTAATGTGAATTAAGATACACCATGTAGCAGCTGCACGGAAGGTCTCTGTGTGACATATAAGATTTCCTCTGCAGCAAGTCAAGAATGATTTTTAATGTTTCTCATCACATAAATGTTACCCAGCAAATTATGTGATAGTTTCTATGGCAACTAAAACCTTGGACAGGGAATATGTGTTAAAATAAACCATAAAGGGCCATAAAACGCTAATCTATGCTGATTTACTTAAAAATGTTTCGACCTAAAAGTAAAAGATAGATGACAGAAAAATAACTTGCAACAGCAATAAAAGCAATCTGTTATTTTGTATCCATGAATCGTAAACCCTGTGAATGTGAAGGAAGCATAAGACGAATAAGACATCAATCGATTCAAATTACAGTGACCTTTCCATGGTACACCGTAATTTATCTAAAAATTAGGATGGACTAGTTTACCGGAAAGTAAAACATTGAATTATAGGGTTTACCTCATAAAAACAAACCGTAGAACCTAGTTAGGCAACCAAGTGTTTACCAAGGTCATGACTTCTGTAGCCCCTGGCCATTACCTAGGTACAAACTTTTTGTACCTCAAGGTACAAAAAGTATCTAAAACACATAATAACTCTGGTGCATGTCAAGTGCACCAATTTATTTGAAACAAAATGAGCCAACATTCTGATGCATTCAACTTCATACATTTCCCAAATTTAATTTTTTTTTCAATTTTAAGCATTTTTCTCATAAATGAAATCCTTCGTACCTTTTTCCTCCAAATGACCTTTAAGAAATTTACATCTCAATAACACACTGCTGGATGGAGGCTTCCACCCATCAGTGACGGTGATGTCACGGGCCCACTGCTCGGCAGAAGCCTCCGCCTGTCAGCCCTATGGAGAGCCCGGTACGTCACCGGATATTCTAAAAAATGCCTTTGCCCTGCGTGATTCAGCGCAGGGAAAAGGAGAGCATCGGAGCATCAAATGCTTCGATGCTAACATCAGGGGGGTTGCCTGGGTGAAAATATGGGTATACAACCCCTTTAAAGAGGATATGTCACCACAAAATGCAGTGCAATCTGCAGGCAGCGCATTAGAGAGCAGGAGGAGCTGAGCAGAGTGATATATAGCTTTATGGGAAAAGATTCAGTAAAACTTGGAATTTATACATTCAGATCTCCTGCTCTTTATGACTTCATTGTTCACAGGGAGGTGTTCTCGGTGATTTATAGCATTCTCTGTGTACACGACCCGATTTTTGGGCCGATTATCGGGAATGCTCGTTCCCTATATTAGGTCCATATAAAGATGCAGCAGATAATCCAATGAGTGAGCAAACGTTCATTCATCAGGTGCCATGATCTTTTGTGCCGACACCTCTATCATCATTTCTGGGCAGCAGATTGTGCTGTCTAAACTGCAGTCTGCTGCCCATTAGCAATGAAGTTATATGCTAATGCATAAAGTGGAGGTGATCTCTGCATGTAAATGCAGCTCTTATCCTTCCACTGATGAGCAGGGAATTATTAGGAAGGAACGCTTTCTTCCCAACAATTTCCCATCAGCGCAGTGTAATGAAATCCGCAGTCATTAAGCGACTAAAATTCATCTGTCAGCAGATTTGTTACATGTGCGCTTGGCAGCTGAAGGCATTTGTGTTGGTCCCATCCTCATATGTGCCCGCATTGCTAGAAAAAATGATGTTTTAATATTTGCAAATGAGCCTCTAGAAGCAATGAGGGCGTTACCATTAGACCTAGAGGCTCTGCTCTCTTTGCAACTGCCACACCCTCTGCACTTTGATTAACAGGGCCAAGTGTGATGTTATCATTGCCTTGCCCTCTCAATAAAAGTTGAGAAGGTGCAGGAGGCTCCTAGAGGCTCATATGCATATATTAAATATTAAATATTCATATTTGTCAGCTATGGCACATATGAACATAGGACCAACACAGATACCTTCAGCTGCCAGGTGCACATGAAACAGGTTAGCCAGTCTCATAGGTACAAATCTGCTAACTGATGCCAGCTGCTCCTGCCCGTACTCCCTGGAGGATTACTAACTCCTGGCATAGCACATGGGTACCCTGTAACAATGTACTATGCCAGGATTAGCTGAGTGGAGAACTGCATGTCAGCTCTTAGCTTAGTGGAGCCGACAGAAGCAGGAGCCCGCTTCGCTCATCTAATCCAAGGAAAATACATAGGTACAGGGTACCCATGTGCTATGCCAGGAGTTAGTAATCCTCCAGGGAGTATGGGCAGGATCAGCAATGTGCGCACCTTCCTGTACTCCCTCCGCTGCTGCAGCCCATTGAGAAAATATACTACATACAACGCTGACAGCTCAGCTGTGTACAGAGAACAGAGTTTTTAGCGCTCCAATGAATGGCGCACTTTACAGTAGGTGGGAAAAATAGTAGTAAAAATAGAAAATGAATAAAGTATATTAGAGATAGTTTTATTACAACATTAGGGAGTACTTATTAAAAGTTTAGATAAGATTTAGTTACTCTTTTAGGACATCCAAATTAGATGCAAACTATATTCACATTAGACATAAATGAAGACTAGTCTTCAATAGAAAGGTGATTGTTTTGGGTTCTTGTTTCACATTTTAATATGACTGTTGGGGGTTAAAGCAATATTCTGTAATATTTCTTAACATTATTTTTTGCTCTGGATTATTTTAATTAAAATAGTAAGACTACACAATCGCAAGAAATGCAGATCAGCTATGTAACTCTCTTTGGATCCTAATTAATTGCTTCCTCCAAACAAAAACCATATACAGTATACTGTTATGTGTCTAAATGAAAGTTATCAGAAACAAGCAAGTTGTGAAAAACCATTTCCCAGAGACAAATGCAAATAGCTGTTTTATACGTGGAACACATTTTGTATGTTTGATGCATTTTTGCCAGTGTTGTTTCCCAAAAATGAGTACTGCAATATTAAACCCACAATGATTCCACTGCTATGATAATAAGCTTCTTATGAATTGAATGTCGTGAATGATCACAGAATAAAGGTCATTTTATAAGAACTTATGTTTTAGGGTAAGAGGTGAGCCAAATGATCTCGATAATTGCTTGTCAGTGAAGATGAAGGCTGCATTACATCCAGAAGTCGCCTCTGCTGTATCGGGACAAACGATCACTACAGCGATTGCTTGTCCATATACAAAATAATTGTCCCTGGGCAGCAGATCTGTGTTTACAGAGGCAGGTCTACTGCACATAAGTGATAAGTGCCGTCTGAAAGACACACTCACCCGATGAATGAGCTTTTTGTTGTTCATCATGTGATCGCCGACACATTTTATACAGGTTAGTTATCGAGAACAAGTATTTCTACAAAACCTTATCCCCAGTAATTGGGCCTACTCCCAGTCCGTGTAAAAGGACCTTAAATCTTTTGTGTTGAAAATATTTTAAAATCAAATTAGGCTGCTTTCACGCAGTCAGTGTTTGGTCAGTGATTTCCATCAGTTAGGCTACTTTCACACTAGCATTTTCAATTCTGCTATTGAGATCCATCATAGGATCTCAATAGTGTATGAAAACGCTTCCATTTTGTCCCCATTCTTTGTCAATGGGGACAAAACTGAACGAAACGGAATACACCAAAATGTATTCCATTCTGTTTGGTTGCTCTCCCATTGCAGACGGCATAATGCTGCAAGCAGCGTCTGTCTGCAATATGGTGACACAAGACAGATGTGTCCTGGCACATAATGTAAGTCAACAAGAACGGATCCATTTTCTCTGACACAATAGAAAACACTAGTGTCAAAGTAGTCTTATTGTGAACTAAAACCAGTAGTGAAGCCTACTCAGAAATCCGGTGTAATGGAAATATGTGTACCTGCTCGGATGGGTTCACATCACGGTTTAGCTATCCGTTCTTCTGATCCATCAGAAGAAGAGAAAAAAAAACAGGATCCTGTGGAAAAAAAAAAAAAAAACAGATCCTGTTCCATCAGTTGTCATCTGTTTGATCCATTTCCATTTGAGATCCGTTACATGCAGTACTTTATTACCCTCCCGTCTTAAAAAGCAGACCTCAGACGGAAATGGCTCAAACGGATGACAACTGATGCAACAGGATCTGTTTTTTCTCTTCTTCTGATGGATCAGGAGAACAGAAAGCTAAACAGTGATGTGAATTCAGCCTTCTGTGTTTTGGACCTGGTTTTGGCTCACAATCATTGATGAAAATCACTGATCACGTGTGCCACGACTGCGTCAACAGAATCACGAAATATGCAACACTGCTGAATTTTTTTTGTGATTCTGGGGTCATGGCCATGGCAATTGTGTTAGTTGCGGTGCGACCCCATCCGTGACAAGCTGTTACACCAAAATAGTTGGGTAGCTGAACCCTAAATGGGTAGCAGAGAATATGAATGACTTAGCCATGTTGGTTCTGGCAGCCACAGTAGCCGGACTGGTATATGATAGTTTTTTTTTTATCCCATATGCTAAATCACTGCACTGCAGAGGAGTAATGGACTACTAAGAATAACCCCAAGAATGTGAAGTGTGGACATCAAGCCACCAAGGTCTACTGCACACGGCAATAACAAAAACAAATACAGCAAGACAGCAAAACAGGGATGAAGTAAGCAAAACAGAAAAGCGTGTGGGTTAGGGCAACAGTGAAGAAAGAGATCTGATCAAGTTAAGAGGAGGCCTATACCAATGATCTTAAAACTCCTTTCCTGGTATGTGGGAACTTTTACTAGAAGTTATGAATGACTTACCAGCAGCTTGCAGTAAGGGCACAGAGGAATGTTAACCAGTTGGTGATGTGTCCCTGCACAGTCTGACAATGGCAGCATTGACTGGATAAAGCCAGACTGTGCAGGGGCCAACTCTGTACCCTTACTGCTGACTGCTAGCAATTTTATTTATTTTAATATTGCTGCAACGGCAGATTTAACATGTTAGCATTTGCTACATCTGTAGAACCTTATTCTTGTTGTAAAAGTAAATAGGAACTGAATTGGGGGATGGGGATTCTCTAACCCATCATATATAATGGAAAATGAATGCATTAATAAGCCAGATGTGATACAGATTGATTCAGAACAAGGTTCTGTAACTTATGATGGGGGAACTTTAATGAAAGCGTGTTGAAGCATTTAGGTTATTGAGGCAATCAACCAAGGCAGGGTGCCTACAGAGTTCCAATTTCTGAAATCTAGTGGGTCAAAATGATCAGCTCTGACCCAATGTTGGCACACTGGATCTACCAGTGGATGGGATTGGAAGTTATAATAATGGAAAGTAAGAGAAGAAATCATGGGCAGGACCAGGGGCAGACTGGCCATAGACCCTACAGGGAAATTTCCTAGTGGACTGATACCCAGGGAACAGCATGAGCCCTCCTCACAGCCAACGGTTGTCCTCACTTCTGTTGTCCCTTTCTCCTTGTGTTGTTCCTGCCTACCTGTGTTGGCCTGCCTACTTGTGTTTCCCCACCTTCTGTCAATCTGGATCCACATACAACATGGGGCATGTTTTAGTTTTTTTTTTCCAGAACAACTTTAAGTTTCCAGCTTGCCCCTGGGCAGGACCTTACAAAAAAGATAAATATACAGTATACGTCAGTGATGGCCACTAACCTGCATCTGCTGCACTCTGGGCACAACAACCTGTAGTGTTCGAAACAGACATCCTCTGGTTGCATCATGCTAAACCCACTAATGTCCAAGGGCCAGGGGTATAAGCAGTGATTATTAGATAAAACTATTATTAGGGGTTATGTATAAGTGCTACCTAGTCCAAGGATAACCTACTTGCAGGTAGCTCTGTTACATAGTCCCTGTTTTGGCTAAGATTCACATCTTGAATGGCAAAGCAGGGTTGGTCAGAAATGGAGACTCTCTATGAGGCAAGTATGTCACATGGTCAGAATTTTTTTTAAAAAAGTAAACCTTACCCCATTGTTATACTCTATTCATGATTTACTCTACAGACAATTAGAAAACAACATAACAAAATATAAAGACAACAAAACATATTTATGATGTTTAATGTAAAGCATTTTGACAATGCTGAAAATACTGTAAGCATGTCACAAAATGAGTTAAAATGAGTATTTCATATGAAATTGTTTTGAGCTATTAAACTTTGGACAAGTTCAGTTCACAGGAACACTCACATTCCGATTCTTCTGTGCACTTTAGATTTAGAGAGCTGTCGTAGCAGAGTAGAGTTGGGTTATAATGACACTAATTAGACAGATCTGGAAAGTCGAAGCTGATGGTTAGTAAACTTTCTACTGCTTGCTTACAGCACATTAGACAAAACAACTGCCTATGCTCATTATGCTTGGATGCTGCTGGATTATTCAGTGATAATTAGTAATTAAAATTTAATGCGAAGCTAAAAAGATGACGCAGAAGGAATTTTCATACAAACAAAATTATTTCTTAAAAAAATTTAAACAATTGCAAAAACTTGAGGACTGTCTGGGTCAACCAATCATATTCATGTTATTTTTATTCTACAAAATTATTTGAGTAGGTTACATCTCCATTTTTATGATACTCTAGGTTTCATGAGTAAATCTCACTGTGCTATATGAACTATATGAAGAGAACAAAGGAGCTGTCATTCCATCAGTCATTTCAGTCCAACCTACTATGACAATCAAGACTGCCTTGCAGATAATATGTTCCCCTTACGGCAGCAGTAAACCGATAATAAGTTCCTTTTCTGTTTATGATGTTAAAAGGGGTTTCCCAGCTTCAGAGATATTTTTACTGAACTTTCTTTAGGATAGGTCATCAGTATCTGATTGGTCGGCGTCTGACACTCAGGACTCCTGACGATCAGCTCTTTGAGAAAGTGTTCGCAGTAGTGCCACGGCCTCCTCTCTTCTCACCAAGCACAGCACCATACATTTGATACCAGCTGTGCTTAGTATCTCTGTCTCACTTCACTTCAATAGGCCAGAGTTGTATCTAGGCTATGTGATCAATTAACGCAATGTCATATGGCCTAAGGAAAGCTGATAGAAGGCCATGGTGCTATGGCGAGTGCCAATGCCTTCTCAAACAACTGATTGTCAGGGGGCCATTCAGTGTTTAGACCCCCACCGATCAGATAATGATGACCTATCAGGAGGATAGGTCATCAGTAAAAATATCTATCATTGAAATCTATCATCTTGAGACGTTAATCCACTTTCAACACCATCCATTTCCCAGAGTAACAGTGGGGCAATTTTTGGGACTTTTTAAAAAGTCTTAGATGATAAATCCGGAGTGAATATAAATAAAATAGCTAAACAAGCCAACAGTCCTGCATGTCAGCACTTAGCTTAGCGAAGCAGGCACTGGCAGGAGCCGCTCAGCTAATCCTGGCACAGCACATGGTTGCCAGCATTTAGTAAACCTCCGGGGGCACAGGCAGGAGCAATATGCGTTCCTACCCTTACTCAATGTGCTGCGGCCCCATGGATAAAAATGTCAACTCCACACACCAGGCATGGCTAACCTGCGGCTCTCAATCTGTTGTAAAACTACAACTCCCACCATGACCTGCTGTAGGATGAGAGCTGTAGGTAATCTGGGCATGCTAGGAGTTGTAGTTTTGCAACAGCTGGAGAGCCTCAGGTTGGCCATCCCTGCTGTACACTACTGAGAAGTCAGAGGTGTACAGAGAAGTAGATTTTAAGTGCACAGGAAAACTTGCACTTTAGGGAGAGAAGAGTACAATAAAAATTAAAAAAAAAATGAATAAATTATGTTACAAAAATTGTTAACAGGGCATTCGGGATAGAAAAAGTCGATAGAACAAAAATTAATACAAAAGTGTAGTTACTTTTTAAAATTAGCAGATAGCCATGGAAGAAATAAAATATTTGAGTATAAAAAGAAATAGAAGTAAAGAAATTATGTTATACAAATTTTGGGCCAATTATAGACCAAGAAGAGAACAAGAATTAAAAAGGGAGGAAAATTACCTCTTTCTATTTTCAGAAGGTGCCATCTTTTGAAGCTAATGAATGAGAATAATGGATCTCATGCAAATGCTCCTAATTTTGTTAAAGCACAAGGATATGAAGACAATAACAATGACTTTTTAAAGATTGATATGGAGAAATAAGAAGGTTTCAAAGAATAGCCTTTACAGGAGAAAATCAGAAGGAGGGATATCTCTCCCAGACGTAAGATCTTATAATCGGTCTTGTATAATAAGATACATCAAGGAATGGAAGACAAGAGAGTCATATTTGACCAATCATAAAATTGAAAGACTTCTGACTTGTCCTATTCCTTTACAAGGATTAATGTGTAGAAATAATATAGATTTGAAAGAAGACCAAGGGAAATATGTATTATTTAGAGATCAATTCATGGTATGGATTAAAATAAGAATGTATAATGTACCAATTTACTATTATAAGTAGATGGATTTAAAATATTTTCCAAATTTAGGGCCACAGAAGGAGTTATTTAGCCTATGTTGGAGGAAAGAGAGGTTAACATTATTGGTGATACAATACATTGTTATTGGTAGAAGAAAATCCTTTGTTAAAATGCAAAAAGAGAAAATTAGAAGATAAATATTTCCTTCACTATTCAAGAATAAGGGATAAAGTGAAAGAAATTATTGAGGGAGATTAGCTGCCCAATTAGAGCTAAAAGTAAAAGATCTCATATTTATAAAGTTTTGATAAACAGTAACAGATTGGATCAATTTGGAAAAAAAACTAAGAATATATGATGTCGTGAAGAAAATTATTATAAGGATTATAAAGGCATTCCAAAAAAGATTTGTGTCCTTGGAAAACTAGAGGGAGTTGTATTGGAGGGTAATACATATATGCCTTAAATCACTATAAAGTTATATTCAGTGTTATGAGTCAAAATGCCCTAAATGTCTTGATCAAAAAGACAAACATGCTGCATGATATGTATGTGGTACTGTCTAGCTTTGAGTGGATTTTGGAGAGATATAATTGATTTGGTGGAGAAAATAAAATAAGTGGGATAAAAGTAATAGCAAATGTGTGGCTTTGGATGTTGCACTCCCTCAGTAAGAATGATATACAGTAAATAGGCCAGTGGTGTGTATGTTATTTTACGGGCTGCAAAAAAAAAAAACCACAAAAAACATATAAGACCAATGGCTATATGCATCACCCCATGCCGGGGTGGGTCCTTTTTCTGGCACCATACATTGTGTCTCCTTACAGTAGTTATGTCCCCTTCACAGCAGTAATGCCCTCACCTGCACCCTATCATAGTAGTTATGCCCACATTGTGCCCCCTCATGGTAGTTATGCTCACACTGTGCCCCCTCACAGTAGTTACCCCTTCACTGTGTCCCCTTCACAGTAGTTATGCCCTCATTGTGCCCCATTTCAGTAGTTATGCCCTCTCTGTACCCCTTTATCAGTAGTAATGCCCTCTCTGTGCCCACTTCACAGTAGTAATGCCGTCTCTGTGCCCCCTTCACAGTATCAATGCTCTTTCTATGCCCCCACAGTATTTTCCTGTCTGTGTTAATACATTTTTTTAAAAATTAACTACTCACCTTGTCCCGTTCCTGAACAGACTTCCTTCACCTCTCCCCTTAGGCACAGATCGTGTTGCGGCACTGTCTGGGAGGAGTGCACAAGCAGAAGGCTGCTTTGCTATTCAGTGTGCTGACCTGGAGGAGGGATGGAGACCAGGGAGAAAGTGAGTGAAAGGACTGCCAACTCCCCAGAGCATTTGTATTGATCATATGAGTGCAGTACAATAGCCCCGCGGGTGACCTGACGTGCACAGTATTATTGTAATCTATGATGCTGTGTGCTCCCGGGCGCATGATCAATGCGACTCCAGGACATATGGCCCTCTCACGAACCGTATGTCTCGAAGGGCATACGGTCGTGTGCAAGGCCCCTTATAAAAAACATCTGCAGACTTCCGGTTCCGGCGCCAGCATGTGAAGCAGCATGGTGTAAGAGCTCCTCGGCTACTCTCTACGCTAACGTCTCATTCTGCCCGCAAAACTTGCTACTTACCGACTGAGCCCAGGATCCTACCTAGCACTGACCTGGTGCACTGCTGTATGGACCGGTACCTATTGAATATGGGCAAAAGAACCAAAAGTAAGGCTCCTTCTCCATCGCCGTCCGAAGATCTTTCCAATATGGCGCCCGACCCTGCGGACGCAGCAGATCCTATACAGAAACACATGGCCGCAGACCCTGGGGTGAGCCCGCCAGTTCCTATTCCTACTATAACTATGGACACTATAGACTACAAAAAACTGGCCATTGAGGTGGCAGCTAACCTTGCCCCGGACCTGCAGGAAACTCTTGCCTCCTCGGTAACACGTGTCATGCAGCAGTTACAAGACGCATTGCAACAACATGATGTCCGACTAGACGGAGTTGAGAACAGAACCCAGGTGGTGGAAGATACAGTTGAATCGATCCTCCAGAAGTTACAAGCCGCAGTAGCGGACAATAAACGAATCTGGGATAAACTGGAAGATCTGGAAAACAGATCCAGGCGCAACAACCTGCGGATAGTGGGCCTTCCGGAATCCATACTACCAGGAGACCTGGTGAGAATTTGCGAGCATGATATTCCGCGCATTCTGGGTTTATCGCGCCCATGCAAGGTGGAACGTGCGCATAGAATAGGCCCGGACCTACGTGGTTCTGACCGAGCCACAGACAGACCGAGACAAGTGATAGTCAGATATCTGGATTATACTGATAAGGAAGCGGTACTGAAGGCTTTCAGATCTTCTAAGGAGCCGGTAATGTGGAGAAGTCGGAAGATACTCATATTTGGAGATTACTCCGCGGAAGTCACCAAGAGACGCAAGGCCTTCTCCCCGCTCTGCACGCAACTATACCACAGCAACACTAAATTTGCACTATTATATCCAGCTACTTTGAAAATATTCTGTTCCGATGGATCTTTTCAAACCTACACATCACCGGAGGAAGCAATGCTGGCCATGGAGAGTGACGGTGAGGCGGAACACCAGCAACGCCATGACAGACATTTTTCGGACCGCCGCCTACCTTCAAGATGGTCCCCACTGAAGTCCAACCTCGATCAAGGGAATGAGAATATCACCAGAGATCAGAGGCAACAGAGGATGAGATCCTGAATATGGGGAATCCGGGAACATTCTTATATACCTATATCCTTTACATGGGACTTTTTAAGGTCCGCCGCCGAACCACACAAGGTTTGATGTTTTAGAAAGAGATCGGTGTGGGACTCGCGGAAAGTTCAGTTAGTAAGCCATATAGGTCATGTCATCATTTTTCTGTTGCTGACGTATCTTTATACCTATGTCTTCTAAAAATGTCCTTACTTTTGATATCATGAGTAGTTGTAGTAGCTCTGCTTCATGGGGAAATGTCACTGATAATGCTGTTTCCTGTGCTGGAAAAAAGTGAAGTCATGAGAGGACAGGGGGACCACTTTAATGTCAGTTATGTGGATCCCTACTCCTTGGTATTTTTTCTTTTGTTGTTCGTTTTCTCTAACATTTTGTTAGGGGGGGGTGGTTTTGTATGGGGTTACTGCAGATACCTGAGTGAGTCTCTTGCATATATTGCTAGGTTTTTTATGACATATTACTATGAAAATTATTTCATGGAATGTGAAAGGATTGCGGTCTCCACAAAAACGTGACAAGATTCTTAGGCATTTGAAGCACCTTCACCCTGACATAGCGTTACTGCAGGAGACACACCTTCAGACATCAGATTTCTCTAGGATGAAAAAGTCATGGGTAGGGACGGTACTAGGATCAGGGGCGGTGAATAGAAAAGGAGGGGTTTTGATCCTGATTAATAAAAACCTATCCCATACTCTTCATTCCTCCTCAACAGATGAGGAAGGAAGGTGGTGTCAAATACATGTCACGACTAGTGCAGGGGAACTCAGCATATACAATGTTTACGGGCCAAATGGTGACAATTCACATTTTTTCAATGCTTTAACAGGTGTAATTAGTAAAGACCCCATTCCAACCAAAATACTGGGTGGGGATCTCAACACAGTTGTTAATATTCATGAGGATAGGTCTGTCTCCTCTATAGGATCTAGGACACCCGCTAAAAGAGATATTGTTTTAGCCCCTTTTCTCAGAGATACTGCCATGCTGGATGCTTGGCGGCTAGTAAATCCAGATAGTAGGGAGTTCTCCTTCTATTCGTCCACACATGGTTCTTGGTCTAGAATTGACCATATCTTTGTCAGTACCTCTCTCGGCAGAAGAATTGTTGAGTCTAGTATCCTTGATATGATACTTTCCGACCATGCACCTATCTCCTTGACACTGCTAGATCACCAACCAAAAGGGGCGGATCATTTGTGGAGATTCCCTACTCACCTGTATTCAGATGAAAATTTCAGGGACCTTTTGAGAGGATGGTTTCTTGAGTATAGTGCAGATAACAATTATTGTGTGGATCAACCTGCCTTATTTTGGGATGCGGCCAAAGTAGTACTAAGGGGGAAAATAATGGCCTATACTCAGGGACTCAAGAAGAAAATACTGCAGCAACTTCATGATGCTAGTAATAAACTTAGATTGGCATACACGTCCTTTCTAGCCTCTCCGTCGGATAAGTCCAAACAACTTTGGTTTACCTCCAGACGTGAATATGAGCTATGGTATGAGCGCAGGGCCCAACTAGCTATGTCACAAACAGAAGCCAAATTCTTCCGTTATGGAAATAAAGCAGGACGTTTACTGTCCTCAATGATAAAAAACTCCAAGAGCCGCAATCATATAAATAGCTTGGTTGACAAACAAGGCAAAATACAAACAGCACCTGATAGGATTGTGGCCCTTTTGGGAGAATATTACACCTCTCTATACCAACATCCTGGTCCCAAAGATCCCATGTCCGATTTCTTCCTAAAAAGCCTATCACTGCCGTTTCCCTCTCGAGATCAGATGGCAGATCTAAATGCACCAATCACGGATACTGAAGTCGCGGTAGCCATTAGTAATTTACGATTGCATAAAGCCCCTGGCCCTGATGGCTATACGGGGGAATTCTATAGAATGTTGAAAGATTCTGTTAAAGGTCCATTGACTAATGTGTTCAACAATTTCCTGGCGGGGACACCACTATCATTATCTGACAATACAGCCTACATAAAACTGATCCCCAAACCAGGGAAAGATTTACAACAGCCATCTTCATACCGGCCGATATCTTTAATTAATGTCGACCTGAAATTGGCTGCAAAAATTATGGCTGACAGACTGGCTTTCATTCTGCCAGGACTGGTCTCACCATCACAGTCAGGTTTTGTCAGAAATAGATCGGCGGTGTCTAACATTAGGAAAGTGTTGATGGTACTTGATCACGTCGCACAGTCTGGTCATGATATGACTTTGCCTTCCCTGCTTGCAATTGACGCGGAAAAGGCGTTCGACAATGTCAGATGGGACTGGCTAGATATGGTATTGGACGCTATGCAATTCACGGGCCCCTTTAGGTCCTTTGTGTCGGTACTTTATGACTCTCCAAAGGCCAGGATAGCCATTCCAGGTTTCTTTCTTCACCTTTTCCTTTACATAAGGGGACCCGTCAGGGATGCCCCCTCTCCCCCCTATTATTTAACTTAACCCTGGAACCTCTAGCTCGTATTTTGGAGGGGGAGGATATCTTCCGTGGTATAACAATTGGGAACCAAGTTGTGCGAACATCACTGTTTGCTGATGACATCCTCCTCTTCTTGGCTGATCCCCAAGAGGATCTCTCAGCTGTTTTGAACCTCTTGCATTCTTTCGAAACTGTCTCAGGCTTTAAAATAAATGCGGGCAAGTGTGAATTGTTACCATTGAGCTCTACATTACCCGCCTCTACGAGGGTAGCACTTAGCAATCAGATCCAGATAGCCACAGAATCTATCACTTATTTAGGTATTAAGATAGGCAAATCACCATCTTCATTATATGCGTTAAACTATGTTCCTCTTTTTAAATCCATAACAAAAGATCTTCAGAGGTGGCACAATCTCCCTCTATCACTTTCAGGTAGATGTCATCTACTTAAAATGGTGTGTTTCCCGAAACTCCTATACCCACTGCAGACAATTCCACTACTGCTGAAACATGTAGATGTTAGGCAATTATACTCTGTGTTTTCCCGATTTTTGTGGATAGGGAAGAAACCTCGGATAGCAATCACGAAACTAATGTTGCCCCGTCATAAAGGAGGTCTGAACTTGCCTAACCTCAGATTATATAATTTGGCATGCCTATTTAGACATTGCATTGATTGGTTACAACACTCCAGCCATTACTCCAACACTCTGCTAGAGCAGCAAATTTCTGCCCCTTGGCCCTTGGTAAATGTACTCCATACGAGGGTGTCTGTCCTGCCATCCCGACTGAAATCCTCTGTAGTTATTAACGACACTAGAGTAGCATGGAAGGAAGTACGAAAGTTGAGTGGGAAATCTTTTCTGGGCTCTAGATGGCTGCAGTTGTGGAATCACCCAGAATTTCCACAAGGTGCCCAAAATAAGATGTATGTGTTATGGAAAAGTAAAGGCATTTCTATGCTCAGAGATCTGCTGCATCCATCAGAACACAGATATTATACTTTCTCTGAGTTATGTGCCAAATATGACTTAGGTGAATCTCAACACCTGGCCTACCGACAACTCATGCATTTTTGTCAAAACAGACTTAGGGACCCCAAAGCTGAGGGTTTGAATGATTATGTGATGGGATCACTATCTCTTGCGGGATCTAAATACTCTCTATCGCAATTGTACCAGATTCTCAGGGAAATACATGAGAAAACCGTTGAAGGCACTCTTTATAAGAAGTGGGGAAAACAACTAGGGGTTAAACTTACAGCAGAGGATGTCAGTCGAGGTTGGATACGTGTATGCGCAGCCGTACCATGTGAAAGATGGAGGGAGTCACACTTTAGACTCATTCACATGGCTATATATGCCTTTAAATTTAACACCAAAAACACCACAATTACTCACTTAACTGCTTGCCCTAAATGTGGTCTGTGCAAGGCGGACTTGGCACATTGTGTGTGGTATTGCCCTCAGGTTCAATTTTTCTGGACAGCCATCATGGCATGGATAAACCACACTTGGGGATACCAGCTAATACTTACACCTGGGGCGATTCTCTTCCATATTTTTCAATCAGATAACCCCCCACCGAAAATAGTTGATGCAGCACTTCTGATTGCACTGAGATGCCTGTTAACTCACTGGTTGCAGCCGACGGTGCCACAGTTATCTGAAGTCATTTCACAAATGACCCGCTTTATGTATATTGACAAAATGGACACTGAGGTTAGCAAAGAAAAGAAAACAGCAGGGTTCTTTCGTAACTGGAAAGCCTTTATTATAAAACATGTACCACAAGCAGACATACTAACACTCATGCAGTTGTTCAAATTTACCACATGGTATGCCAAGGAGGCATTAAAGGGAACACTGGGCCGGCTCCATGTGGGGAATTGAAGGTGCTTTGTTTACTTGACGCTTGATTTGATGTCTAGCGGGGATGACTACCTGGTATTCTGCATTTTGGGTGGGAGGGTGGATTTTGTTTATTTGTTCTATTTGTCTTTTGTTATTGCCATCTTAAAAAAAGTGGTACTTTGGGGAGAAAATGTAAAATGTTTACCCATGTTTTGTACGCATTTTTACCTTTGTATGATATTATCATTGGTGACTTCAATAAAAATATATTTAAAAAAAAAAAAAAAAAAAAAAACATCTGTGACCGCTATAAAGATAGAAAAGAAATTAATCAGAGGGATGAAATTAAGAACAATGTGATGCCAATAGTGAACTTTTTGTTTTAAAAACTGAAATGTCACTGCAACACAAGGTACTTTTTAATTTGCAGCGCTGGTTACATGACTTCAGTTCATTTTTTCCCTGCATTTGACCAGCACATTAGGAGTTATTTGGTTGCAAAGTTATAATCAGCCTTGTGAAACACAGTTTGACTTTGTACTTTTTTTTTTTCTCTGAAGGTAAGAGTTGATTTTAGGAAACAGGTTCAACACAGTATTGATTGTTCTCACCAAGGGTGGGATGCGCTATGCAGTAAAGAAAAAAGATTGTATAGCTGAGAGTCTTCTGTAAGGTTCTCTCTATAGAAAATCTTAACCGTTTAGTGTTCTTAGTGCTGTAGTACACCTGGATTATATATATATATATATATATATATATATATATACAGTCATGGCCAAAAGTTTTGAGAATTACACAAATATTATATTTTCACATGGTCTGCTGCCCTCTGGTTTTTATGTGTGTTTGTCAGATGTTTTTATCACATACAGAAATATAATTGCAATCATATTATGAGTAACAAAAGCTTATATTGACAGTTAGAATGAGTTAATGCAGCAAGTCAATATTTGCAGTGTTGACCCTTCTTCTTCTTCAGGACCTCTGCAATTCTCCCTGGCATGCTCTCAATCAACTTCTGGACCAAATCCTGACTGATAGCAGTCCATTCTTGCACAATCAATGCTTGCATTTTGTCAGAATTTGTAGGTTTTTGTTTGTCCACCCGTCTCTTGATGATTGACCACAAGTTCTCAATGGGATTAAGATCTGGGGAGGTTCCAGGCCATGGACCCAAAATCTCTATGTTTTGTTCCCTGAGCCATTTAGTTATCACCTTTGCTTTATGGCAAGGTGCTCCATCATGCTGGAAAAGGCATTGTTGATCGCCAAACTGCTCTTGGACGGTTGGGAGAAGTTGCTCTCGGAGGACATTCTGGTACCATTCTTTATTCATGGCTGTGTTTTTAGGCAAGACTGTGAGAGAGCCGATTCCCTTGGCTGAGAAGCAACCCCACACATGAATGGTTTCAGGATGCTTTACAGTTGGCATGAGACAAGACTGGTGGTAGCGCTCACCTCGTCTTCTCTGAATAAGCTGTTTTCCAGATGTCCCAAACAATCGAAAAGGGGATTCATCAGAGAAAATGACTTTACCCCAGTCCTCAGCAGTCCACTCCCTGTACCTTTTGCAGAATATCAGTCTGTCCCTGATGTTTTTTCTGGAGAGAAGTGGCTTCTTTGCTGCCCTCCTTGAGACCAGGCCTTGCTCCAAGAGTCTCCGCCTCACAGTGCATGCAGATGCACTCACACCTGCCTGCTGCCATTCCTGAGCAAGCTCTGCACTGCTGGTAGCCCGATCCCGCAGCTGAAACACTTTTAAGAGACGGTCCTGGCGCTTGCTGGTCTTTCTTCGGCGCCCTGGAGCCTTTTTGGCAACAATGGAACCTCTCTCCTTGAAGTTCTTGATGATGCGATAGATTGTTGACTGAGGAGCAATCTTTCTAGCTGCGATACTCTTCCCTGTTAGGCCATTTTTGTGCAGTGCAATGATGACTGCACGTGTTTCTTTAGAGATAACCATGGTTAACAGAAGAGAAACAATGATGCCAAGCACCAGCCTCCCTTTAAAGTGTCCAGTGGTGTCATTCTTACTTAATCATGACAGATTGATCTCCAGCCCTGTCCTCATCAACACCCACACCTGTGTTAATGGAGCAATCACTGAAACGATGTTAGCTGGTCCTTTTAAGGCAGGGCTGCAATGATGTTGAAATGTGTTTTGGGGGATAAAGTTAATTTTCTAGGCAAATATTGACTTTGCAAGTAATTTCTGTTAAGCTGATCACTCTTTATAACATTCTGGAGTATATGCAAATTGCCATTATAAAAACTGAAGCAGTAGACTTTGTAAAAATTAATATTTGTATCATTCTCAAAACTTTTGGCCATGACTGTATATTGTATTCTCAGGGGGTCGTCATCACACATTTTCTTCATAACACAGGGTTTTCAGGTCCAACACAATTTTATTACAGCACAAAACAAACAAACAAAACTAAAAACAACACTTGCCCGGCTGGGCTCTGGCTAAACACTATCTCACCTCTACAAGACGCTGTTCACATGCAGCTGTTGGTGCGGCTTCCTTCAGCCGTCTGGTTCAGCCGCTTCCTGGCTGTGACTTCAACAACCAATTTCACACTCTCGGCGAGAGATCCGGCTGCACGTAGCCTGTGGTCCCCTCAGCCCTCCTGGCTGAGACCACACCAAGCCTCACTGGCTTCAACCCCCTCTCTCAGGGTCAGTTCCTCTCCCAGATTACACCATCTGGCCTCACCTGCGATCTCCTCAAGCCAGAGAAAAACCCTGCCCTGGAAAGGGGGTGGATTGGAAAGGTCCCACTGCCATCCTGCCTTCCCAATCCAAATAAAATCCAGCCCAGTTATTACTAACAAAATAGCTCCAGCAACTAAGTTTGCTGAAGCCAGCACCATCTACCTGGACTTTATCCATCTCACCCAGTTGAGGAACCTGAGTGAGATGCACACCCCTTCCAGCTTTACAGTATACATCACCACAAGATATATATATATATATATATATATATATATATAGATACATATATATATACAGTACTTAATAATAACGTATCCTTGACTGATAATATGATTAGTCTAATTTTGCAAAATATTTCTCAGTACAAATAAAATAGTACTCAGTACAAGGGGATTTATAAAGATTTACTTCTATTAAGGAACCACTAGTGCATTAAGACTGCACAGTGTAAACAAGGCCCTGGGTTTTGTGTTGCCATGGAGTCTTATCCATATATTATTTATATATTTACATTATTATATGATATATCATTTATAAAATCATGTTCCTGGTTGAAAAGTGTATTTTGTTTAAGGCAGTCTACTTATACATTCATATGTTCATTCATTTAAAGGGAGTCACCAAGAAATTCACTGATAAACCAGACACAATGATAAGTAGGGCTCACAAGAATGTAATGATACCTTTCACTTAACAATCTGTTGCTTCATTCTGCAGAAAAAAATACTTTTAATCCATATACAAATATATTCAAATAAGCAGATAAGTGCACTGAGGGCGGCCTCAAACCACTCCGTGCACCTTTACTTCCCCTGCTTCCTCTGTAAGTCTCTCCTTCTTCTTCTTGATGGGCAGGGTCAGGCTGCTGAATATTCATCTAAAAAAACATAACCAGAAGCATTCTGCTACTGGAATAATACAATATCAAATTAAAACGTAACTTTTAATAGCAATTAATTAAAAAAATTATAAAGATACATATATAACATGGAAAAACAAAAGTGGTGTATGTACAACCAGTGCTCAAGGTGAAAAAATTATGGCGCAAACTTACCTGGTCTAGTGGTTTCTAGTATTTCTGTTCATCAATCAACCAGGAAAGGTCACAGTGGGATCATGAGGTTGATTGTCCAGGGGGACAGAATGGCTGCCCCATGTCTCCCTGGAATGGTTCTACCAGTTAAATAAAGCAGAGCTTGAAATCTAGTCCTAAAAATGGTTGATGCTCCCATATATTCACTTTCCAGTCCAGTGAACCCTCAACATAGTGTCCATTTGGTCTTGACACATTTCAGCTGAACTATGTAGTTCAGCCTCATCAGGAGACCATTAGTCCCTGGCGTATAGCTCTGTGCTTTACCAATAAGCAATGAATGCACTTCTTGCTGTCAGAGGAGGCAGGAAGAGCAAAGTTGCACAGAGTGATTTGGGTCCGCCTTTGGTGCACTTAACTACATATTTGAAAGGATTAAAAGTGTTTATATTTCAGAATGAAGCAACAGACTGCTAAGTGAAACGTATCATTACATTCAGGTGAGCTAGCCCTATACGGCATTTAACAGTGAGTTTCCTAGTGACAGACTCCCTTTAAATGACATTTTAAAGAGAACAGGTCACATTAAACATGCAATCTGATCTGTGGGCAGCAAGTTATAGAGATGTGCTGATTCATACATCATTTTGTGTAAAAGATTAAATTAAACTCGCAATTATTTTCAAGTTCAAGTCCAGTGGGGGGGGGGGGGGTCCTGCTCAGTAATTTACAACTATCTCTATATGTACAGTCATACACTGAACACTGTTATTTACTGATTAAGAGCTCCTACTGGATTCCTGATAATAGAAAAAGCAGGGATTAAAAGGAATGAAACACAAGTTATATCGAATATTTCCACAAAAGTATAGCTCAATCTGCTCTGATCCTCCTGCTCTATGAGCTGCTATCCACAAATTAGACTGTTCACTGTGAATGGTCCCCTTAAATATATGAACGGACAATTTTTCATATTTGTACATTGATAACTCTGTCACCATTGTGATATTAATGTGGATATCGGCAAAGAACAATTAAACTCTGCTATAGTCTGTAATTTTAAAACTGAGGTAACCGACAAACCACTACTTTGGGAGGCATAACCTTCGTAATAAAGCTTCAGTCTATATTAAATGTACTCACTTCTGGGGAATCAATAACTGCAGCCTCTATGACAAGTCATTACTATAACATATACTTTTTCTTATAGTAATTGTTAGTTCTGCTTCTTCCAGTCTTCTTTGATTCTGGCATTTACAGCTTCTCAATGGAAGTTATAATTAAAGATTCTCGTTACTTCTGCTCCATTGTTTGATCCAGATTTTACTTCCTTAAACATGCATCGATGATTCCCATTTTCACAAATTCAACTTCTTATGTATATTTTTTGTTTAACTTTGATAACACTTGTCTAAATGAATATGTTACCCCCAGAGGAAGGTACGCCGAAACGCACTTTGAAGTCATGCCCACAATTGACCACAACTGCAAATGGGTGAGTTTGAATATTGGTATTAGTTTTTTATACTCTGGTTTGGACACAGTTATTACTATTTAATCCTGGCACTATTTGTAGCCATGTTGTTTACAGAGTATTATCCCAGTGGCTGTAGTCCAGACTATACACACACCTTTCCATAGTCACCCCCATTTGTAAATTATGCAGTCTCTGGAGGATGTATTTTCTGCCACCTGTCCTTGCATCATGTGATTTTTAATAAAAACTTTTTTTTTTAAATTATATTTGTATACACAGTAAAGCTTTATTATATTTTATGGTTACTGTTTTGTGCTTGTTTCTTCTTTGTAGATTGCTTTGAAATGAATATGATCTGGTGGGTCTTCTGCTTGGAACTCTACCCCTTGTACCAGCAGAGCCAGCATCTTTGGACATCCATACATTGGTACATTACTAGGAGGGGCATTCATGTGAATGGCTGAGATGTAATACTGCATTTCCCCTACAGTGATTGCCTGTCGCTTCACCCCAGCTGATCACCAGCATTTAATGCACCTGTGCTGAATCTCACAAGCCAAGGGCTTTTTAAGCTGATCTGGTGACGTATGAGGTCCAACCATGGGAATGCTAGGCAGAGGCATCTGCCTAGCAGTGAGCCTAATGATGTCAATGGCACTAATGAGCGGGCTTCAGTGACATCACCGATAACACTACTAGATGGAAGCCTCCGCCAAGTACTGTAGAACTATAAACAATACAGCCATTGTTTTGTGCGATGCAGCACAGGGCAAGGGAGAGCATAGGAGCATGAAATCCACACAGAGGGACTGCCTAGGTGAGGTAAGGGATAAGTTCAGCTCTGAACCAAGACAACCCCTTTAAGACATCCTTCACCCTAAGACCTGTAGTTGAGAATTATAAGCACAATTGCAAAAGTAATATTGCCAGCCATAGAGTCTCCAGTAATAAACCTGAGCAAGATAGAGAGGAAAATATTTTTTATCCAAAATCAAAACCAAACAAAAAACATCTGGAGAGATGGAGAGATGTGCCTTGTATATTGTAGGAACTGTGTTGTGCCATCACTGAATGTACTACAACTTCTATGTTGCACTATAGTAAAGAGACATTTATTCTGTTAAATATGACCTGGTTACTGACGCCTACACTATATTCTGACCATTGCACTCAATAGCCCCTGCTTGCACCCATACAAACACATAACATAATGGGAACCCCAATTACATACCATCAGACAGGAGCCCCAGAACCAGGTTTTGCCCAAGGGAAGAAAGGGTGCACCTCCTTTCACTGCATACCGACAGGGAGCAACAATGTGTGGAAAGCCACTGTGTTTGAGAAAATCCACTCCCACTCTGTGCTGTGACTCTTCCTAAGCTCGCTTTGCCACATTTGAGGTATGAGAATCAATGAGGCATGAAGTACTACTTCTAAGTAAAAAAAAGGGAAATGCGCGGGAAGGGGAAGGGAATGAAGAGAAAAATGGAGAACCTCCTGTTACCCAGTCCATTCTAGTCTCAATGGAAAGCTTATCTTGCAGTTCCTGTCCATGTTGTTGAGGGGTTGAAGGACCTGTGATGATGTCATCACAGGTCCTGGCAGCTGCACCTTTCTAACTTGGGAACTACACCATTCTCTGTGCAGCTCCTTTACTAGATTGTAGAGGACCTCTGATGTCATCACAGGTCTTTTAGTTTTCTGTTCTGATCATAGGAACTCTGGATGGGGGGTGGATGGGAGCCTGTATTGAATGTAATTAGAGTTTAGGGCCTTTGGTCCACTGTGGGCCCCCCTTCCCCATGATCCCCATAGCAGCTACATGGTCTGCCTCCATTGAAAGTATGCCACTGACTGAAGGGGTACCTCAGGGTCTTTTCAAATGCTTCATGATGCCCACCAAAAAGTGTATGGCACCACTTCCCTTCTAAGCCCTGCTGTGCGTCCATACAGCAGTTTAGAACCACATGTGGGGTCAGGGGCGTAACTTCCATAGTGGCAGACCAGGCCACTGCTATGGGGCCCAGGGAAACAGGGGGCCCGGTTGGGATAATCTCCTCTTCTATTAGGGGTTAAAACTTGGTTAGGACTCTTCCTTCTAAAGACACAACTTATAGCAAATGAGGCAGTGGAAAAAATGACCCATGCGTCATTTAAAGGGGTTTAGGCGGAAACCCTTCTGTCCTGTGTGGGGGGCCTGGTTTGATCCTTGCTATGGGGCCCTTACTTCTCTACATAAAGTAGACATATGATGAGTGTTAATTAACAATTATTTTGTGAGGTATTTTTCTTAAAAACACAAAAATGTAAATTTTGATTAAAATTTCATTGAACCCGGAAGTGACGGCGCGTGCGCACAAGGATGGAATCGCTTGCATCAAGGATGGAATCGATTGCGCATGCGCCGGTGCGATCGGACTGCGCAGGCGCGGGATTTCAGCGCTAGGCCAAATGGTCTAGCGCTGTCAGTCACTTTACAGAGGGGCGTGGACTTCGGCATGGGGGAGAGCCTCGGGCCCGGGGGGGCGGTGAAGAAGCGGTGCTCAGGAGGAAAGAGCCCGCCCCCCGGTGCTCCGAAGGCTCATTAGCATAATTTTTTAACTTCGTTTTTCAGCACAACCGCTGTGCTATACTCTGCAATAAAGGTCTGTGAGAAATGTACAAGTTAAGGGGTTTTAACCTATGTATTAAAATACATAGGTTAAAACCTGGTGACAGAGCCTCTTTTAAAAACTACAATCAGTTATGTGCAGAACAGCCTGGAAACAATTCATAAAATATATATATATATATATATATATATATATATATATATATATATATATATATTTATCTGAGAAGCTGTTCATCATAATGCATTTTTAATGTATTTAAAAGGAGCCTTGAAACTGTGAAGCAGACTACATAATAACTTGTGGTGATAGCATAGCATAATCCAATTGAAAGACAGACATTTGCATTTTAATGTTTTCATTTTTTGGTGTCTGGGTGTTCAGGATGCCTTAACTTGCATGAATATCCTTCTCTTGTCAGCAGGTAATTACTTATTTACAGTCTTGCTGTAATGCTACGTGCAGACCAGATGACAGCAAAGTCCAGCCTATAATCAGATCCGTGGATTAATAACTCCTCATCATTGTGCACAACAGTCTAACATTAGACTACCAACTTTCTGGACAATTTAAAAGGGTTTTCCGAGACTTAAATAGGTATTCTCATCTTGTACAATGGGGGCATATCGCTAGAAATTATCGAGAATGGAGGACCCCAAGTACAGGAGGGCGCACTGCGCATGCGCAGCCGCCCTCCACTCATTTCTATGGGGCCGCTGAGTGCTGGCTCGGCTATTTCCGTCGGCTCCATAAAAATGAATGAGAGCGGTGGCCGCGATTGCGCGGTGCGCTCCCATTCATGTCTATGAGCCTAGTGGAGGGAGTGCTCCCCCCTCCGATCTCGATATAGGTGCGGGCGGCCTAGCAGCCTGCTGGAAATTACTCAAGGCTAGTCTGGTGCCTTCATAGTCCCCAGCCAGCCTTCCCACACATCAGCACCCCGCAATCACATTTGCGGGGTGCCAATGGGAGACAGAGGGTGTCCGCTCCCTCTGTCAGCACTTTACATGCGGAGGGAACTATTGCCCGCAGCATATAAAGTGTTAAATAGCCCGGATCGGCACTCCTGCTGGTCTGGGCTATTAGAGCAGGGCAGCGGCTTTCATGTAAAAGCCGGGTCCTCACTCCCCGCTGCACAGGGAACTTGTGCAACACTTATGCCCCTTTCACACGAGCAGGAGACTCGCATGTCTCCCGCAACGCATCTACAGGGCTGGACTCGGCACTGACAGGGATCGCATATAATGCTCTGTGATCCCTGTCCGTGCCGAGTCCAGCCCTGTAGATGCGTTGCGGGAGACATGCGAGTCTCCCGCTCGTGTGAAAGGGGCATTAGACTGGGCTTCCGTAAAAAAGCAGTGGCCCAGCCTAGGGCCCCTTAATGATCGCTGTAAAAACGTGTATCGGGTTAATATTGTGCAGCCGTGGTAATCAGGGCTGAGTTTTCCATTTTTTTGCTATTCTGCAATGTCTTAGGTTGCAGTGTCATTTTGTGCATTGATTGTCTAATACTATTCTTCTGTTACACTTTATTTGACCCCAAATTTACTCAACTGCTTTCATTCATTTGAAGACAATGGAATTCATAAGTCATGACATATGACAAAGTGTCAGGTTTTTACTTATGCAGTACTTTTATCCACAAAGTATCAATTCTTTTCTTTATTACTTTGCTTAAAGTATTCCATTGCAGGTAATATCCTGAAAAGTAAAATTCTCTGTTGGCAGCCACCCAAAGTCAGACACAAAAATGGCATAGTAACGGTTTCCCTGATAAAAATGATTTTCATTCTACGGAGACAATCAGAGAACCTTCCTTTTCATATCCCTTAGCTTATATATATATATGAAGTCGTGAAAGTCTGCCCAGCGCTGGAGCTTCCAATACAGATTTTCAATTTCAAACACCTCAGGTTTTTGTTTCGTACAAAAATATGCAGTACCTTGCTGGATAGATTTGTTTTAAATGTCCTGTTCATAGTTTAGTTTGATTTTATTTTACAGCAGGGAGCAGTAAAGTAAGTTGCATTAAATAGCATTGCATTGCAGGAAATATCGCTGGGTACATGCTGAGTGATATTCGAGCTCCATTTATCACTTAAATAGTAATAACAGTGTCAGCTCTACGCCAATAGATTTTTTTTTTTTACCCCAGTAGATTGACAATATTCTCAGTGATGGAATCCTTGGGAAAAATAACAACATGTAGAAGGCAAGATGTCCTTAGCAGGAGATGAATTTTGACAGTCCCATCATTGTTCTTATGCAAATAAATCTTACCTTGTTTACGGTATATTTACATATTGAATGTTTTAGAAAATTAAAATGCTGCTGTCAATCACTGATGGAGAACATTTGGGGTAGAAGACCTATAGGGCAATAAAATATTTCACATTTAAGACATTAATCAGGTTGTTTACAAGCGAGATCTTGAAGTACGATGCTCTCCGTATGTAAGGTTTGTGGTCCACACGGCTATTTGAAGAATAAGACAGGTATAGAGTATTATTTTGCGAGAACGTCCAATAGACTTCTGATGTAAAGAAGACCTTCTGGAAGAGTAAACTTACCTCCCATGTTCATTGATAGCAGTAGAGAACACATCCACAGGGAGCAGGGACAAATAGCAATTCCTGCAGCCACAAAAGGTGTGATGACCACACCAGCTAAAGAGTATCTGTCACCACAAAAAGCAATGCAATCTGCAGGCAGCATCTTATAGAGCAGGAGGAGCTGAGCAGATTAATGAATAGTTTTGTAGGAAAAGATTCAGCAAAACTTGTAATTTATAAACTTAAATGTCTGCTCTTTCTGAGCTTAATTGTACGCATGGCTATCTTATCAGTGACAGTTGTCTATGTATACACAATTAGGGCGTACTTACACGACCGTAGTGTTTTGCGGATCCGCAAATTGCGGATCATCAAAACACGGATACCGGGCTTGTGCGTTCTGCAATTTGCGGACCGCACATGCCGCAACCAAAATAGAAAATGTCTATTCTTGTCTGTAATTGTGGGCAAGAATAGGACACGCTCTATCCTTTCCGCAGAGCCGCGGAACGGAACCACGGATGCGAGCAGCACACAGTGTGCTGCGCGCATCTTTTGCGGCCCCATTGAAATGAATGCAATTTTGCGAAACGGGTGTGGACCTGTTCATGTGGCCCCTGAATGCCCCCCATGTACAACTAAGCTCAGAATGAGCATGGATATAAATGGATAAAAGTGTCGTGGAACCTTTTTTTTCCCAAAAAAACTATATATTAATCTGCTCTTCATGTTGTGGTTACTCAGTCATTAAGTCCTCATTAAGAAAAGGGAAACTGTGTGGTTGGTATGTTAAAGGAAACATTGCAGTTGTCACTTTTTTAGGGTTTTGTTGCACTTATGGGACACTGTGGCAGGCATAATTAAGTGCTGATATTTGGGGTGTTATTGGTGGGGGTGGTTGACGGTATATAAATACATAAATATGTATGCAAGGACCAATATGGTTATGTACTTACTGACTGCACAAAAAGTGTATTATATAGAACACTGTAATATAGTCCGCCAGGTACTTTAGAGCCATGTCGCTATAATAATTTTCCTAATTAATAGAAAAATATTAGGATACTAGAAGAAGAATGAAGGGACACGTGACCTCTCTCCAATGAACAGTTACTCAAGCTTGACTGTCTCAGCGGTGCTCCACCAATGAGGTGAGGTGAGGCGATTGTCTCAGGCAGTGCCAGGTAGGGAAAAATGCAGGGCAGCAGAAGGGCTATGGGAAATAAGCACTTCCATTGTGGAAGTGCTCATCTTTGCATATTCAACTGTACTGCTGTTCTCAGGAAAGCAATATAATTGAATGTTGTTTCATCATCATCGCACTGCCTGAGCCTGGAAGAGGTCTGTGTCCTGCACTGCATTGCTGATAGCAGAATAGAGGTAAGTATTTGGCAGTATGGGCAGTATAGTGGCTCAGTGGTCAACACTGGTGCCTTGCAGCGCTGGGTTCCTAGGTTTGAATCTGACCAAGGACAACATCTGCATGGAGTTTGCATGTTCTCCCTGTGTTTGTGTGGGTTTCCTCCAGGTACTCCACTTTCCTCCAGCACTCCAAAGACATACTGATAGTGAACTTAGATTGTGAGCCCCATTGGGGACAGCTGGATACTAATGTCTGTAAAGTGCTGCAGAATATAGTACTGCATAAAATAAATAATGAGTGTATTATTTTTATTTGTCAGCATGCTGTAAGTGCTATGAGGACATTGGGGGCTATAAAAGGGGGCATTTTTGTACTGGCACACATTATAAGGGGGACATATAGTGACATTCATTCTACTTGGGGCACTAAAAGGGGTAATTTTTATGTATTGGGACACTTTATAAGGGAACATTTTTTGGACACATAAGTGGGCCCTTTATGTACTGGCACACATTATAAGGTGTATTTTTTTACTGGCACATATTCTAAGGGAGCCACTATGGGGATATTCGTTCTACTGGGGGTATTAAAAGGAAGTATTTTTTTGTACTAGCACACGCTATAAGGAAGCCTTTTTGTACTGACGCACATTGTAAGGGGGAAATTATTTTACTGGCAAACATCATAAGGAGCCATTATTGTACTGGCACACGTTATAAGGGACAGTTATTACTACTGGGGCATTACAGTGGGCTTTGTTACTACTGGGGAACTATGGAGAACATGATTACTAGTATGGGCAATACATCGAAGGGGGCACTGTCTAGTATTTTCACGTGGACTGCATTTTTTGTCCGGTCACCTCACCATGTTTGCAGTGCTGTGGCCGGATCTCCAGCTGGTCCCTATTACAGTGAATGAGGCTGGGCTGGACTTCCGGCAGCACACGTGTGCAGACATTAGTACAGATCCAGCAGGATGTTGCCCTGCTGGAACAGCCTGTTGGAAAAGCTTAACGCCAGTGTTAAACTGGTCTAAGAATGCTACTCCACTCTTCATACAGTGTCACTTGACAGTTTGTGAACCCCAGAATTTGTTATATTTCGGCATAACTTTTTATCTAAAAATACATTAAATTTTTCACAGAAGCCCTAAAAGTTAATAAAGATAACCAAAACAAACAGAAGAGTTAAAAGTATTAAACTTTTTCTGTTGAGGAAAATGATCCAATATTGTATGCCTGTGAGTGGTAAATGTACAGTGTATGAACATTTAGGATTAGCAGGTAATATGATGTTGAAATTAGAGTCAGATATTTTCAATCAATGGGATGATGATTAGAGATGAGCGAGTAGTGAAATATTCGAAAGTTCGAAATTCGATTCGAATAGACCGCGAAATTCGACTATTCGACCGAATATCGAATCCCATTAAAGTCTATGGGGAAAAAATGCTCGCCACTTGGAAATCTCAATTCGACCACTTGGAGGTCACCAAGTCCACCCTGAAACCTCAGAAAAGGATGCCAACACTGCTGGAATGCAACTGGGACAGCAGGGGAAGCATGTCTGGGTGCATATAACGCGCCCAAGTCGCACTATTACGCCACTATCACAGCCTCTCAACAATACACTCCAAAGACAATGTAACCTCTCTGTAAAGTGAGACCATACAAGGAAACCTTCTTTCCTCAACATTGCCATGGACCCCAAGCCAAACTAGACAAAAAAGAAGATAAAATTCTGCACCCCTTAAAATCACGTTGCCTATGACAACCACAGATGGCATAGGCAAGGGGGAAATCAAATAGACCCCACCCCTAATTGTCATTGTGTGTGTGTGTGAGATGTGGTCAGACATGTCTTCTTTAAAATGTAAAAACAACTCAAACACATGCAGAAGCCTTAAAATGCCCAAATTGTTGGCGCTTGAGATGTCAGTGACCCGACCTGGCCCAGTGTCATGTCTAGCAGGTAAAGCAGTGGGGATGTTGAGGGATGCGTAGGACCGCAAAAGGCAGGAAGAGGCCGTGGGCTGGCCAGAGGCTCATGGAAAATTTTGTGGAGGCCCAAGCGGTGAGACGTCTTAAAAATTGTGTGGAGGCTAAAGAGGTGAAACCTCTTAAACATTTTGTGGAGGCCCAAGAGGTGAGACCTCTTAAAAATTATGTGGAGGCCCAAGAGGTGTGACCTGTTAAAAATTATGTGGAGGCCCAAGAGGTGAGACCTCTTAAACATTTTGTGGAGGCCCAAGAGGTGAGACGTATTAAAAATTATGTGGAGGCCCAAGAGGTGAGACGTATTAAAAATTATGTGGAGGCCCAAGAGGTGACACCTCTTAAACATTTTGTGGAGGCCCAAGAGGTGAGACCTCTTAAAAATTATGTGGAGGCCCAAGAGGTGAGACGTGTTAAAAATTAAGTGGAGGCCCAAGAGGTGAGACGTGTTAAAAATTATGTGGAGGCCCAAGAGGTGAGACGTGTTAAAAATTATGTGGAGGCCCAAGAGGTGAGACCTGTTAAACATTTTGTGGAGGCCCAAGAGGTGAGACCTCTTAAACATTTTGTGGAGGCCCAAGAGGTGAGACCTGTTAAACATTTTGTGGAGGCCCAAGAGGTGAGACCTCTTAAAAATTATGTGGAGGCCCAAGAGGTGAGACCTCTTAAAAATTATGTGGAGGCCCAAGAGGTGACACCTCTTAAACATTTTGTGCAGGCCCAAGAGGTGAGACCTGTTAAAAATTATGTGGAGGCCCAAGAGGTGAGACCTGTTAAAAATTATGTGGAGGCCCAAGAGGTGAGACCTCTTAAACATTTTGTGGAGGCCCAAGAGGTGAGACCTCTTAAAAATTATGTGGAGGCCCAAGAGGTGTGACCTGTTAAAAATTATGTGGAGGCCCAAGAGGTGAGACGTGTTAAAAATTATGTGGAGGCCCAAGAGGTGAGACGTGTTAAAAATTATGTGGAGGCCCAAGAGGTGAGACCTGTTAAACATTTTGTGGAGGCCCAAGAGGTGAGACCTGTTAAACATTTTGTGGAGGCCCAAGAGGTGAGACCTGTTAAACATTTTGTGGAGGCCCAAGAGGTGAGACCTGTTAAACATTTTGTGGAGGCCCAAGAGGTGAGACCTCTTAAAAATTATGTGGAGGCCCAAGAGGTGAGACCTCTTAAAAATTATGTGGAGGCCCAAGAGGTGACACCTCTTAAACATTTTGTGCAGGCCCAAGAGGTGAGACCTGTTAAAAATTATGTGGAGGCCCAAGAGGTGAGACCTGTTAAAAATTATGTGGAGGCCCAAGAGGTGAGACCTCTTAAACATTTTGTGGAGGCCCAAGAGGTGAGACCTCTTAAAAATTATGTGGAGGCCCAAGAGGTGTGACCTGTTAAAAATTATGTGGAGGCCCAAGAGGTGAGACGTGTTAAAAATTATGTGGAGGCCCAAGAGGTGAGACGTGTTAAAAATTATGTGGAGGCCCAAGAGGTGAGACCTGTTAAACATTTTGTGGAGGCCCAAGAGGTGAGACCTCTTAAAATTATGTGGAGGCCCAAGAGGTGACACCTCTTAAACATTTTGTGCAGGCCAAGAGGTGAGACCTCTTAAAAATTATGTGGAGGCCCAAGAGGTGAGACCTCTTAAACATTTTGTGCAGGCCCAAGAGGTGAGACCTCTTAAAAATTATGTGGAGGCCCAAGAGGTGAGACCTCTTAAACATTTTGTGCAGGCCCAAGAGGTGAGACGTATTAAAAATTATGTGGAGGCCAAGAGGAGAGACGTGTTAAAAATTATGTGGAGGCCCAAGAGGTGAGACGTGTTAAAATTATGTGGAGGCCCAAGAGGTGAGACGTGTTAAAAATTATGTGGAGGCCCAAGAGGTGAGACGTGTTAAAAATTATGTGGAGGCCCAAGAGGTGAGACGTGTTAAAAATTATGTGGAGGCCCAAGAGGTGAGACCTGTTAAACATTTTGTGGAGGCCCAAGAGGTGAGACCTGTTAAACATTTTGTGGAGGCCCAAGAGGTGAGACCTGTTAAACATTTTGTGGAGGCCCAAGAGGTGAGACCTGTTAAACATTTTGTGGAGGCCCAAGAGGTGAGACCTGTTAACATTTGGAGGCCAAGAGGTGAGACCTCTTAAAAATTATGTGGAGGCCCAAGAGGTGAGACCTCTTAAACATTTTGTGCAGGCCCAAGAGGTGAGACCTCTTAAAAATTATGTGGAGGCCCAAGAGGTGAGACCTCTTAAACATTTTGTGCAGGCCCAAGAGGTGAGACCTCTTAAAAATTATGTGGAGGCCCAAGAGGTGAGACCTCTTAAACATTTTGTGCAGGCCCAAGAGGTGAGACGTATTAAAAATTATGTGGAGGCCCAAGAGGAGAGACGTGTTAAAAATTATGTGGAGGCCCAAGAGGTGAGACGTGTTAAAAATTATGTGGAGGCCCAAGAGGTGAGACGTGTTAAAAATTATGTGGAGGCCCAAGAGGTGAGACGTGTTAAAAATTATGTGGAGGCCCAAGAGGTGAGACGTGTTAAAAATTATGTGGAGGCCCAAGAGGTGAGACCTGTTAAACAATTTTGTGGAGGCCCAAGAGGTGAGACCTGTTAAACATTTTGTGGAGGCCCAAGAGGTGAGACCTGTTAAACTTTTTGGAGGCCCAAGAGGTGAGACCTGTTAAACATTTTGTGGAGGCCCAAGAGGTGAGACCTGTTAAACATTTTGTGGAGGCCAAGAGGTGAGACCTCTTAAAAATTATGTGGAGGCCAAGAGGTGAGACCTCTTAAACATTTTGTGCAGGCCCAAGAGGTGAGACCTCTTAAAAATTATGTGGAGGCCCAAGAGGTGAGACCTCTTAAACATTTTGTCAGGCCCAAGAGGTGAGACCTCTTAAAAATTATGTGGAGGCCCAAGAGGTGAGACCTCTTAAACATTTTGTGCAGGCCCAAGAGGTGAGAGACGTATTAAAAATTATGTGGAGGCCCAAGAGGAGAGACGTGTTAAAAATTATGTGGAGGCCCAAGAGTGAGACGTGTTAAAAATTATGTGGAGGCCCAAGAGGTGAGACGTGTTAAAAATTATGTGGAGGCCCAAGAGTGAGACCTGTTAAAATTATGTGGAGGCCCAAGAGGTGAGACCTGTTAAAATTATGTGGAGGCCCAAGAGGTGAGACCTGTTAAACATTTTGTGGAGGCCCAAGAGGTGAGACCTGTTAAACATTTTGTGGAGGCCCAAGAGGTGAGACCTCTTAAAAATTATGTGGAGGCCCAAGAGGTGACACCTCTTAAAATTTTGTGGAGGCCCAAGAGGTGAGCCATAAATATATAAATTTTTCTTATTTACGGAGCAATTCTACGGCGGTTAAGGAGGAGGAGGAGGAGGTGGAGGAGGAAATGGCACTTCATACAGATGGCACTTCACTTTTGGCTGCTTTCCACTGTTGGAGAAGCAAAGTCCGGGTCAATCCACTTGCTGTTCATTTTGATTAGCGTCAGCCTGTCGGCACTGTCGGTTGACAGGCGGCTGCGCTTATCGGTTATAATGCCCCCGGCTGCGCTGAACACCCTTTCTGATAGCACGCTGGCGGCAGGGCAGGCAAGCACCTCCAAGGCGTACAGGGACAGTTCCAGCCACGTGTCCAACTTGGAGACCCAGTAAGTGTAGGACGCCGAGGGATCGGGGAGGACAGGGTTACGGTCTGCCAGGTACTCCCGCAACATCCGCCGATACTTGTCCCTCCTGCTGATAGCGGGCCCCGCAGTGATGGAAGTTGCACGAGGGGGTGCCATGAACGTGTCCCACACCTTGGAGAGTGTTCCCCTGGTGGCTGTGGGCCTGATAGATGTTGTGGGACTCTGGGAGACCCTCTCCTCTCTGCCGCCAGCGATGGTGGGTGGGAAAATCTCCATCATGTTCTGCACGAGTTCCCTCTGGTATTCCAGCAATCGATTTGTCCTCTCCTCTACCGGAATAAAAGAGGAGACGTTATCTTTATACCGGGGGTCCAGGAGTGCGAAGACCCAGTACAGTTTGTTCTCCACTATCCGGACAACACGTGTGTCCCGGGAAAAGCAGCCCAGCATGAAGTCAGCCATGTGTGCCAGACTCTGAATAGGCATGACGTCACTGCCCCCACCAGAAGGATCACTTGCCATTTCCTCCTCTTCCTCTTCCGCCTCCTCTCCGCCCCATCCGCGCTGAACCAATGGGACGCACACAGCCTGACTGCTACCCTCGCCGCCAGCATCCTCCTCCTCTTCCACAGCCACCTCCACGTCGTCCTCCTCCTCCTCATCCTCATCCTCCTGCAACTGCCACCGTGAAGCAGACAAAAGTGTGGTCTGACTGTGTAGCTCCGTTGCGTCTCCTCCTACCCCCGTCTCCTCTGCGTGCAATGCGTTCTCCCTTATTGCGATGAGGGATTCTTTAAGGACGCATAGGAGCGGGATGGTTACGCTCACTATAGCGTCCTCGCTGCTGACCTTCTTGGTGGACTCCTCAAAGATACGCAGTACATCGCATATGTCTGCCATCCATGGCCACTCGTGGTTGGCAAACTGAGGGAGCTGAGTTGGAGGCACGCGTGGATTCATAATCTGGTACTCCATCAATGCTCTCTGCTGCTCACACACCCTGGCCAACATGGAATAGGTGGAATTCCAGCGAGTCGGCAGGTCGCACAACAGCCGATGTTCAGGCAAATGGAGGCGTTGCTGGAGTTTTTTTAAGCTAGCAGCAGCTACAGTTGACTTCCGAAAGTGAGCGCACAAGCGCCGCACTTTCACCAGTAGCTCTGCCAGGTTGGGGTAAGTCTTTAGAAATTTTTGGACTACCAGATTAAAAACGTGGGCCAGGCATGGTACGTGATTGAGTTCGGCAAGCTCCAGAGCCGCCACCAGGTTACGGCCGTTATCGCACACGACCATGCCTGGTCCTAGCTGCAGCGGCGACAGCCACATCTCCGTCTGCTGCAATATGGCGTCCCTCACCTCTGGGGCGCTGTGCTTCCTGTCGCCCAAGCTGATGAGCTTAAGCACCGCCTGCTGACGTCTCCCCGCGCCAGTGCTGCAACGCTTCCAGCTAGCGGCTGAGGGCGATGTTAAGGCAGAGGAGGAGGAGGAGGAAGAGGAGGGGGGTGTATCAGAACCCATGCTGGCAATCTTGGGCGGGGGTGGTAGGTAGGCCGTCTCTGTTTGCGACCCCGTCCCCGCTTCCACAACATTCACCCAGTGTGCCGTCAAAGAAATGTATCGTCCCTGGCCGCAAGCGCTTGTCCACGAGTCGGTGGTCAAGTGGACCTTTGCGCTGACTGCGTACCTCAGGGCCCGCCTGATGTTACGCGACACGTGCTGGTGCAGGGCGGGGACGGCACTCCGGGAAAAGTAGTGGCGGCTGGGGACGGAATAGCGAGGTGCGGCAGCCGCCATCAGGTCGCGGAAGGCCTGCGTCTCCACAAGCCTAAACGGCAACATCTCCAGGGCCAGCAGTTTGGAGATGTGGCAGTTTAAGGCTTGGGCTTGGGGGTGACTCGAGGCGTACTTCCGCCTGCGGTCGAACGCCTGCGAGATGGACAGTTGTTGGGACGAGGAGTGTGAAGGTGCAGGCGAAGAGGCGGGGGAAGGGGAGGCTGAAGGAGAAGGCCCCAAAGTAGCCGAGGCAGAGGCAGATGTGGAGGTGTCCTGGCTGGAGGTCTGGACCGCAGTGGCAGCACACAACAAAGGGGAAGAGGCAGTGGCAGCAAGACCGGGCGCAGGTTGTATTGCGTTTGCTCTCTCCCACTCAGCCCAGTGCTTGACTTCCAAGTGACGCCGCATGCCTGAGGTGGTCAGATTGCTCTTCTCAGAGCCCCTACTCAGTTTTGAGTGGCAGAGTGTGCAAACCGCGCTCAGTTTGTCATCCGCACAAACATTAAAAAATCTCCACACCACAGAAGTACGAGGCCTCGATGGGGGAGCTTCGCGCGACTGCCCGCTGCCGGGAACAGCTTCGGCCCTGCTGGCTGTGGCCTCACTTCTCTGTCTGGACTGTCCTCTGCCTATGGACATCCCTCTGCCTGTGTGGACATCCCTCTGCCTCTGGACATCCCTCTGCCTCTGGACATCCCTCTGCCTCTTGCTGCCTTTTTCGGTGCTGCGCAGACCACCACCTCTCCACTGCTTTCCTCGCTGGACATCACCCCTGGCCAAGTGGGGTCGGTCATTTCGTCATCCACCACCTCCTCTTCCACTTCCTCACTCTGCTCCTCCTGCTGCCCACTGGACATTCCAACAGCCTCCCTTGATGGCAACTGCGTCTCATCATCATCATCGCTCATGATAACAGATGCTGGCTCAGGGTCCACATCAGCAGGAGATGGCGAAAACTCAAGTGTTTGGGCATCACTACAAACAAATTCCTCTGCTAGCTCCTGGGATTCTTCCGGCACATCTGAAAAAGGACCCGAAAAGAGCTCCTGGGAGGGGTCAATGGTGGGATGACTCTGTTGGCCAGGTGTGGAGGAAGGAGGGTCAGAGTGAGACTGTGTGGATGACTGGCTGGTGGACAACTGTGTGGAAGCGCTATCGGCTATCCATTGCACCACCTGTTCAACCTGCTCAGGCCTCAACAGCGGTGTAACCCGCCCCCTGCTTAACTGTCCCATAAAGGCAGGGATTCTGGATGAGCGGGATCCTGGCTGACCCTCACCAGCACGCATTGTATCCCCACTGGCTTCAACAAGGCCCCCAACAGCATTTCCGCGCCCCCGTCCTCGTCCACGTCCTATTCCGCTAGCCCCCCGCCGCATTTTATTTTTTTTTGGTTACAATATTTTGCCTTCACAGCCGTGAAATTACTTTGCAAGAGAACGCACAGTACAGTTGCCAATTATAAGGCCTATATATTGTATATTTCAAGGTACACAGCCGTGTACTAAGTGATCAGACGGTGTGTATGAACACCAGGTTTGAGAAATTACTTTGCAAGAGAACGCACAGTACAGTTGCCAATTGAAAGGCCTATATATTGTATATTTCAAGGTACACAGCCGTGTACTAAGTGATCAGACGGTGTGTATGAACACCAGGTATATAAAATTATTTTGCAAGAGAACGCACAGTACAGTGCCAATGAAAAGGCCTATTTTTTTATATTTCAAGGTACACACAGCCGTGTACTAAGTGATCAGACGGTGTGTATTGAACACCAGGTATGAGAAATTATTTTGCAAGAGAACGCACAGTACAGTTGCCAATGAAAAGGCCTATATTTTTTGTATATTTCAAGGTACACAGCCGTGTACTAAGTGATCAGACGGTGTGTATGAACACCAGGTATAGAAATTACTTTGCAAGAGAACGCACAGTACAGGTTGCCAATGAAAAGGCCTATATATTTTTTATATTTCAAGGTACACAGCCGTGTACTAAGTGATCAGACGGTGTGTATGAACACCACGTATATAAAATTATTTTGCAAGAGAACGCACAGTACAGGTTGCCAATGAAAAGGCCTATATATTTTTATATTTCAAGGTACACAGCCGTGTACTAAGTGATCAGACGGTGTGTATGAACACCAGGTTGAGAAATTACTTTGCAAGAGAACGCACAGTACAGTTGCCAATTGAAAGGCCTATATATTGTATATTTCAAGGTACACAGCCGTGTACTAAGTGATCAGACGGTGTGTATGAACACCAGGTATGAGAAATTACTTTGCAAGAGAACGCACAGTACAGTTGCCAATTATAAGGCCTATATATTGTATATTTCAAGGTACACAGCCGTGTACTAAGTGATCAGACGGTGTGTATGAACACCAGGTATGAGAAATTACTTTGCAAGAGAACGCACAGTACAGTTGCCAATTATAAGGCCTATATATTGTATATTTCAAGGTACACAGCCGTGTACTAAGTGATCAGACGGTGTGTATGAACACCAGGTATGAGAAATTACTTTGCAAGAGAACGCACAGTACAGTTGCCAATTATAAGGCCTATATATTGTATATTTCAAGGTACACAGCCGTGTACTAAGTGATCAGACGGTGTGTATGAACACCAGGTTTGAGAAATTACTTTGCAAGAGAACGCACAGTACAGTTGCCAATTATAAGGCCTATATATTGTATATTTCAAGGTACACAGCCGTGTACTAAGTGATCAGACGGTGTGTATGAACACCAGGTTTGAGAAATTACTTTGCAAGAGAACGCACAGTACAGTTGCCAATTATAAGGCCTATATATTGTATATTTCAAGGTACACAGCCGTGTACTAAGTGATCAGACGGTGTGTATGAACACCAGGTATGAGAAATTACTTTGCAAGAGAACGCACAGTACAGTTGCCAATTATAAGGCCTATATATTGTATATTTCAAGGTACACAGCCGTGTACTAAGTGATCAGACGGTGTGTATGAACACCAGGTTTGAGAAATTACTTTGCAAGAGAACGCACAGTACAGTTGCCAATTATAAGGCCTATATATTGTATATTTCAAGGTACACAGCCGTGTACTAAGTGATCAGACGGTGTGTATGAACACCAGGTTTGAGAAATTACTTTGCAAGAGAACGCACAGTACAGTTGCCAATTGAAAGGCCTATATATTTTATATTTCAAGGTACACAGCAGTAGTGCCAAATATAGTTTGGTATGTAGCAGAGCACCTAATACACCACTAATGCCTCTCTCTGTCCCTACTCCAGCAGCTATCCCTGAATACGGCAGCCGTTCTCTGTAAAGTGTATCTTGTAGTAAAGCTATCACTGTACTGCACTATAGTAGCCCTGATAAGGGCTTTTAATCACGCTCCTGCCTGTCCAACAGCTAAAACCTGTCTCTCCCTTCTCCAGCCTCTGTCCCTGACTAAGTTCACGCAGCATATGCGAACGAGCAGGAAGAGCTGAGTTTTTAATATTCGAGGTCACATGGTTTTTCCAGCCAATGCATGTAGACGCCGTTTTCGCGCTGCCAGCGTGCTCAGCGTGCCTGTCATACCCCCCCTGCATGGTGATTGGTGGAAAAAGAGCGCCAGGGAAGGTGGGAGGGGAAACGAATTCTAAGTGCGCCATCGCCGTTATACTCGAAAGAAATCGAGCACGCCGAATATCGTAGTATTCGATCGAATACCAGCTCGATCGAACACTACTCGCTCATCTCTAATGATGATCAAGTTTGAATGAATTACCTGTTTTATATAAAAAATCAGAATCTTGTCTTGGCTATTGCAACCAGTGGTGGGATTCCAATTTTTAACAACAGGTTCCCTACCCAACGGCAGACACGCGGCATCACAACACATGTTTCATATACATACACCATATATACAACTCACATAAATACACCATATATACACTACACACACATACCACTCAACTTTTAAAAAGCTTAAGGAGCTAAACTCTTGAATGGAAGCACTCATCTCTAGCTCCTGCTGTAATTTTAAAAACCAGATCTGGGGAACCTGAGGGAACTGGTTGAATCCCATGCCTGATTGTAACTCATTACTAATAGGTCTCCCCTCACTAAACTCCCCCCCCTTCAGTCTTTCCTAAATGCAGCAACCAGGCTCATCTATCTGTCTACCTGCTACATTGATGCCTCTGGCCTTTGCCAGTCACTTCACTGGTTGCCCATCCATCACAGAATACAGTTCAAACTCCTCCCCCTAAATCCCACCAAAATTCTACATCTCTTTATGCGTCCTCCCTCATTTCCATCTACATCCCTATTCATATTCTCTGTTAACATCCTCCATAATTTGAACCTCTCACTCCCATCTTCAAGACTTTTCTCAAGCTGCACCATCTTTCTGGGATGCATTTCCCCTGGACAATAAGATTAATTCACAGCTTCCTCAAAGGAGCAGACAACCCAATCACGTACACGATTGTTGGGAGGGAAGTGTTCCCTCCTGGCAATCGGCTACTTGCTTGCTGAGAAGACTGTTGCTATTACATGCAGCGATCTCCTCAGCAACATGGGGAGGAGAGATGGCTAGGCCATCGCTAATCCCCATGCTGTACAGTGGTTTTCTGGTGGCTAGAGATGGTTATTAATGGTACATACTCAGATTGGGTCACTGTAACTAGTCGGGTACCACAGGGGTCAGTATTGGGCCCTATTCTCTTCAATATATTTATTAATGATCTTGTAGAAGGCTTGCACAGTAAAATATCAATTTTTGCAGATGACACTAAACTGTGTAAAGTAATTAACACAGAAGAGGACAGTACACTGCTACAGATGGATCTGGATAGACTGGAGGCTTGGGCAGAGAAGTGGCAGATGAGGTTTAACACTGACAAATGTAAAGTTATGCATATGGGAAGGAATAATGCAAGTCACCAGTACATACTAAATGGTAAAATATTGGGTAACTCTGACATAGAAAAGGACCTAGGAATTTTAGTGAACAGAAATCTAAGCTGCAGAAACCAGTGTCAGACAGCTGCTGCCAAGGCCAATAAGATAATGGGCTGCATCAAAAGAGGCATAGATGCCCGTGATGAGAACATAGTCCTGCCACTTTACAAATCACTAGTCAGACCACACATGGAGTACTGTGTACAGTTCTGGGCTCCTGTGAACAAGGCAGACATAGCAGAGCTGGAGAGGGTTCAGAGGAGGGCAACTAAAGTAATAACTGGAATGGGTGGACTACAGTACCCAGAAAGATTATCAAAATTAGGCTTATTCACTTTAGAAAAAAGACGACTAAGGGGAGATCTAATAACTATGTATAAATATATCAGAGGTCAGTACAGAGATCTCTCCCACGATCTATTTATCCCCAGGACTGTGACTGTGATGAGGGGCCATCCTCTGCGTCTGGAGGAAAGAAGGTTTGTACACAAACATAGAAGAGGATTCTTTACGGTAAGAGCAGTGAGACTATGGAACTCTCTGCCTGAGGAGGTGGTGATGGTAAGTTCACTAAAAGAGTTCAAGAGGGGCCTGGATGTATTTTTGGAGGGTAATAATATTACAGGTTATAGTTACTAGAGAGGGGTCGTTGATCCAGGGAGTAATTCTGATTGCCTGATTGGAGTCAGGAAGGAATTTTTTTCCCTAAAGTGGGGAAAACTGGCTTCTACCTCACAGGGTTTTTTTGCCTTCCTCTGGATCAACTTGTAGGAAAACAGGCCGAACTGGATGGACATATGTCTTTTTTCGGCCTTATAAACTGTTACTATGTTACTATGTTACTAGAGATGAGCGAATTATTCAAAAAATTATTCGCCGAACATTCGCCGAACTTTTCCTAAAATTCGTATATTCGACGAATAGATTCGTTGTATTTGAGTACAAAATATACGTTATTATGTGCTATTAGCGAACATTCGCTCACTAATAACGAATGTTCATTTACAAAATGTACGCAATGCATGAGCGTACAAATAGCTTACGAATCTCAGCGTACTATTGTCTAAGCGATTACGTAATACGCAGGCACGTACGAGGAGAGGCCGCGGCGTGCACTCCTCAGAGGCAGAGCGAATATTCGAGACATATATATGGTAAAGTGCAAATACGTTATTATAGGTATAATATAAAAATTTTAAATATCACCTACCTAGTATGCTCACGGACACGTTTAAGTCTCTTTTCTTCTGACGCTTGTCATAGAACTGGAGCAGAGTCCCAAACTCAGTCGCAATTTGTAATCCACATAGGTAAAATTGTAATCCAAATGGGTAAAAAAAAAGCAGCAAAGGTTCCTTATAAAACCCTCTTTCAAGGGGCCTCCCCAAATAACCTGAAAAGGGGGAAAAAGGGATGAGGCGCACGAATGCGCAACTTAATTTCCGAAGTTTCAGTTGAATTCGTACGCAACAGCGTATAGAGTAACTACCAGGGAAAAGTCTGCATTGCTGAATTGAATTCGTACGTGACAGCGTATAGAGTAGCTAAATTATACGTAGAATAGCGTATAATTTATAGGACACACTACATAGCGAATGCTTACAAAAGCAAAGCGAATCACCTAATATTCCGATTCGCTTCGCAGCTGAAAAATCCCAAGATTCAATACAAATCTACGAAGCGGCGAATAGATTCGCTCATCTCTACTGGTGGCATATTGTAATTAAACAGCACGATCTGCTGCTGGCAAATCCTGATCTTTCAACATGCTGAAAAATCTGGATTACCTGATGAACAAGCTCGTTCATTGTACAATCAGCTGCAATATTAAACTGCAAGACGAACGCTTGTTAGCGATCATTGGGCAGAAAATCTGCCTGTCTAATAGACCCTTTATCTTTAAATATGCCTTAAAAACTAATCTTTTCATGTATTTTTATTATGTTCGGTAAATTGATTATTCCACCTCTCCTCTAACCCTTATTCTGAACTGAACACCATCTTCTGAGAGGAATTCACACACCCAATTCACAAGCTCATGCAGCTTAGGCCCCATTCACACAACCGTATAAATGGATCTGCAAAATTGCGGAACGGGTGCGGACCCATTCATTTCGATGGGGCCGCAAAAGATGCGGACAGCACACCGTGTGCTGTCTGCATCCGTTGTTCCATTCCGTGGCGCCGCAAAAAATATAGAGCATGTCCTATTCTTGTCCGCAAGCACGGACAAGAATAAGCATTCTCTAATTGCAAATTGCGGAACGCACATGGCCGGTATCCGTGTTTTGAATAAGGCCTTAGTCTGTACAACTTGTAAAATAACCAGCTTTACCTTTTGTGTCACCCCCATTCCCTCAGAGATTGTAAGCAGAGGCAGATTGGGAACTTAAAATGGCCCTGGAAAAAAAATATAAATGTGGCCCCATGTTGTAGGAGTGTTTACATTGTCAGGAGGCGGGGCAAACATAAGTAGGAGGGGTCGGCAAAGCGCAAAATACCACATACCACAGTGCAGTACAATATATTGCCCCAAAAGATTTCCCTCCGTGGTGGCCATCAGTAGCTACCATTTTCTGTCCTATTCCTCCAGTTGTCTCTGATCAAGATATGGAGTAGGGGCTTAGGAAGTGAGATGAGGGCCACAGCAGTTGAATTTAGAAGGGCATGTGCAGTCACTGGTTGGGTACATAAGTACTTGATTGTCACAGTGCTAATTATCGCTGAGAGCTCATTATGTACCTGGCCGGGGCAGAGAGGGGGGCTCGGGTGGCCCCTGGGCAATGGCCCACTGGTAAATTTTCCTATAAGGTCTATGGCCAATCTGCCCCTGATTGTAACCTCCTGCGAGCAGGGCCCTCACTCCTAGTGTTTTAGTTGTTTATAAGGGCCCATTCACACGACCGTGGAGCAACCAATGACGCCATGTGCTCCTGCCTTAAAAAGGAGCATGGTCCGGGTTTTCATGGACCGTCCTGGACCGTGCTCCACGGTCGTGTGCAAGGGCCCTTACCCTGTAATTTTGTGATGTCTTTTGATTTCTACATGAACCCTCTGAATTGTAAAGTGCTGCAAAATATGGTGGTGCTCTATAATTCAACATTATTATTATTATTATTATTATTATTATTATTATCTATGAAAGTCTGATCTTCACAATACATTTGTGGAAGTGTATCATAGCATGCACAAATGAGCTTTCTGAAGTCCTCAGAAGAAGAGTTGTTAATGTTTATCAGGCTAGAAAATAAAAACCATCTCTAACGAGTTTGAACTTTTTATTACAATTATACACTGTCTGGGAAACTACCAGTATGTAGGTATTCTTTTTTTAAACACAAGTCTGAGCTTTAAATACATGCCAAACCTATCAAACAATATGTGCAATTACATAAACTTAGCGAAAAGTATGCCAAAACTGACTTGATATTACCCTCATTATACATTCTTCCCTAAGTTTATCCCACCTATCAGTTGGCATCTGTTGCACCGAATTTTGAGCCAAAATACTGGAGCAATTTTGAGAGTATATTGTCACATCTTAAGCCGTGCCCACTGTGTTCACAATACTCACACAGAGTATCTTGAAACCCGTAAAGGGCCACTAAACCTAGAATCCAAACAAAGGAAAATGAACAACCAGTAATAAATCCCTTAATATAGCTAGATTGGCTTGCCATTCAGTGTCCTGGAAAAGCTGGGTGTCAACACTTGATGTCAAAAGATTACGTTGCCCTGGTACCATGTGATCAATGGTGGATTACAATAGAAATGTTTAGGTTGGCTGCCCCTGGCCCGATGCCCCTGAGGGGTCCATGGGCACCCAAAACTCCCATCAGTATTACTTGGGCCCTGGATGTTTTTTCCCAGTGCCCTGCATTTGAGTACTACAGTGGGGTACAGGAGCCCATGACTCCCTGACACCCATGTCACTTCCATTCACTCTAATAGGCCCCAAGTCTTTAGCCGTGAAGCCTATGAGGCCACAGAGTGACGCAGAGGAGCGAGATGATGTCATTTTCACTGCCTGCTTTGGGATGAAGGTGGTGTGATGACAACATACTGGGAAATGGCAACACAGGCCTCAGACCAGCATCGTACATGGGAGTGAGTTGAGTATAAATATATATTCCAAAAAAGAGTGAAGATCCAGCAATGATGAGAGTGCTTTTGTATTTGTATTTGTTACTGCTTTTATAGGAAGATGGATCTTTACTCTTTTTTGAAATTGACTAAACAGGCCGTGTTCCAGGCATTTCTGTGCCTCCCGAGCACAAAGCAGGTGAGCGCTGTTTAATCACTTTGGAGTATATATATATATATATATATAAGCAGAATTTGGAGAAATAGGCTCTACTGGGGACAGTAGGCTCAACTGGGCATATTTGGCTCTATTGGGTGCAATAAGCACTATTGGGGAACACATAACTACTGGGAGCATTACTGGGAGCACATAACTAATGGAGGCGCTACATGGGGCAGTGTAACTACTGGGATTGCCATAGGGAGCATTATAACTGCTGAGAGTACATAAGGGGGTGCCCAGCTTTCCCAGACTGCAGATTGCTTGGTCAGCCGGAATTAGTAAATTGCCAGTATTGTAGAATACTTAGTCAGGAGCCTAGAAAGGCTTACTAAGAATCCCAGTGACAAATCATTTTCCTTACTCCCATGTAGTGCCATCGCTATGCAGGTTTGCTTTTCAGTGTCCTGGGAAAGCTAGGTTACAACCACATGGAGCTGTAATAGACTACATAATACTAAATCTACCAAGATAAATCCCCCTTCTTGCTCCTAAATAGTGCCATAGCTAGACAGCTTTGCCTTTCAAAGTCCTGGGAAAGCTGGGTTACAACCATATGGAACTGTAATAGACTGCAGAATACCAAGTCCGCCAAGCTAAATCTTCCTTCTCACTACTAAAGAGTTCCACTGCTATGCATATTTGCTTTTCAGGGTCCTGGGAAAGCTATGTTACTTGAACTATGTGAGGGTAACATTATATGATCAGCTTCAGAAGACTTATAATCCACGTCCCCAACACTGATGGATGCCATCTTTGTTTAGACAGTGTGAAATCCATCCGGCTTTTTGGGCAATCTTGACATTCAGGCACCTGGAAAAGCTGAGTAGCACTTTCTGTAGTTTCAATGGTCTGGTACTATATAGTATAGCTGCACAAATGCAGAGGAGGTTTGGAAGAAGTTGACATTTTGCAGCTTCCACTTTTTCACACAGCCCCTTTCCAAACTTCCTGTCTACATGGGAGCTCAGGAGTGGGGGCTGGTCTCCAGCCAAAGATGGAGAGGCCGGGAGAAAGGAGACACTTCACTGACTGCAACAAATCTGTTTAACAGCTTTATGAGGCAGTTTGCAGATGTCCATGAAGAAAGAACTGAAGACAAACTTTCTTGACCAGATTATGCTTCATCTTCTGCAAGGGAGAGAAGGTCTTCTTTTCCCTGACCCTGTGTCTTCATCTGCTTTAGTATGACTTCTAGCCACTCGGTCTGTTTCAACCCAATACCATGGCAACTATGAGCTCAGTTTCTATAAATGTAAGCATGCAAAGAACTCTGTGTGTCTCTTGATGATTGAATATATTTTGCCAAAAATAAAACTGAGTATTATGAATATCAGCTATATTATTGTAATAATGTCAATACAGTTAAATCTTTACTTCTTTAATATCAATATAATGGAATGAATGGTCATGAATAATGAGCTCATCAAAGGGGTTTTCTAGTTTTGATCCTATTTTCTGGAAAGCAGCTCCTATTTCTGGACAAGCACTTTCCTGGAAAGCAGTTCCTGTAAAAAAAGGAATTCACTTTCCCCCTCCCCACCACTTGGTTCCAGCATCTAGGCTCTGTCCAGTGATGCTTCCAGTCCCTGGCCTGTAAACGGATGGGATCACATGTTCCACTGTAGTCATTCAATGGTATCAGCAGTGATGTCTCTCCAAACCGTCAGTCACTCCTGAGTCATGTGCTGCTTGGGGCACTCAACTGCAGAAGCCAGTAAATGGCTGCAGGGGCATATGTGACTCCATCCAGAAGTTTACAGGCTGGGGACCAGAAGATTCGCTGAACACAGTGATAGTACATGTTCTCACCGAGCACCAGGGGACTGGTGAGTCTATTCCTTATTTCATATGAACCAAATCAGAGACCTAATTAAAATGGGGTTAAAGCTGGAAATCCCCTAGAATGCTTCCCTCATGCACTTTTTTTATTCTGCACTTTATAAATCATGAAAAAGATGCAATGTGTTAAAAGCATTTTTAACAGTGTGTTTGGCACCTCAAGCAATCTTTTCTGAAAAAGAGACATTTAGTTATCTTAAAGCAGTAAAACATAACTAAAAACAATAATAACTTTAGTATCTCCACAATTGTAGTGATCCATCGAATACAGGTAACATATCATGTAGTGTTGAGCGGATCGAACTTAACGAAGTGGAATTCTATCTGAATTTCAGGGAAAATGTGATTTGCTGCAAAACCGAATTTCGTCGTGCTACGTGGTAGAGAATTGATTTTCCCTGAATAACGGTAACAAATAAAAAAAACATACTATTTCCATTTGAGCATGAAGAGCCAGCCACTGCCATCATGATTAAAGATCTCACACGAAATCTCCATCTCTTTACTATCAAATAGATGAGGTAAGTATGATTTGCCGCAATCAGCTATAAATGCAGCATCTGCGAGGTACAATGTCTGGGGGCAGTGCAATTGACGCTCCCTGTCATTGCACCCACTACTTATAAAGAAATGCACTTTGTGACAAAGTAATTTTTGTAGAATTCAGCAAAGCAGCCGATTGCGCTGCTCATCTCTAATGTTGTATTTGCTACAAAAAAAGACCAGAATTGCAGTCACGAGGTGAGCAAGTGAGGCCTGAGAGTCCACCCACACTGCTGTCCCTGCTTGACTGCACGACCTGCCCTAAGTAGTGGTGCACAACTGGACGGCGGTCCCTAACTTAACTAAGTGCAGGGCCTTAAAGGGGAGGGAAAATGGGAGACAAATAACAAACAAATGACAGAACAACACAGAAGCGTAATGTTACCAAGCCAAGGCCCAATACCAAGATAGCGATCAAATCCAAATCAGAGACACAAACCAGAACCAGGAGAAGCCAAAAGTCAAAAGCCAAGAGGTGGCATCAGTCAAAGGGGTAAAGCAAGGTCAGGATCGAGGTACACAAGCCGAGGTCAAGTCTAGATAATATGAATCCAAAAAGTCGCTAGTGTGGCAATTTCCAGAGAAAAAACAATCACAGGCAACCTGTAGCCAGCAGGCTGCCTGTTTAAATAGGGCACACTAAGGGCTCACGTGACCCACATTGTACGCCGTATTGCTACTGAGCGCGACTCTTCCAGGTCGGTGCTCAACCCCTGCCCCTGCTCGTTGCCAAGATGACGAGGACGCCAGCAGCGCTGAAGGGAACGCGGGCCTCCAGCTCCTCTCCACCTCCTCTCCACCCCCTGTAGTTATGGATACGAGGACGCCGGCTGCGCATGTCACTTGCTCCTCTTTCCGCCTCCTCACAGAGATGCCGGCGGTGCTTCAGAGAGGGAGCGCGCCGCTGGCTCCCTGTTACAATTGCATTGCCACACTGTAATCCCAAAAGATACCTTAAAAATAAAAAATGTAGGGTTTTGGAAATCCAGAAATGAAAAAACTAAATGAAAATCATCTTAAATACCAAACTAGGCTGTGTCCATAAAGGGTCGAGTAACACCTAATCACTGGCATACTAGCTAGGTGAGGATGCCAGACAACACCAACACATTGCCAATCGACATCCTGCCTTAGGTATATGACCACCAAATACACAAATACACCTCTTGCCATGCCTGCATACTCACAGGGTGTTTCATCCACAGCAGTACTGCACCTCATACCCAATTACCTTGCTGGCTTCTCACAGCAGCTGAAAGGCACATTACAATACATGAAATATCACAAGGCATATTATATAATATCTCAACATGGCGTATCATCACAGGTGCAGGTTAAAAAAACATAACGATTTAAATGCTGCCGTGTTCTTAGCAATAGTTACCTTAGGTTTAACTTAGGTGAACCACAACAGGGTCAGCAATAACCAACAGAAACAAAACTCAGTAAATGATAAATGGGGTAATTTATGATCATCAAAGTGGTGTAAAGTACAACTGGCTTTGTTCCAGTAAAAAAAAAAAAAAAAATGTAATGTAAAAATGTCCCCCAAAGGTCATGTATTATTTTATGGCGGCACAATGTGTAAAATAAATAAATAAATACAAAATAAACTAATTAAAAAATCATAATAAAAAAGAATGCCACTACTAGCACACAAAAATTGAAAACATGTAAAGAACTGACTGATTTCCCAGGTATAAATAGTAAAAGTAAAAAAAAAACTAAAATAAAATTGGCACAAAAATGAATCCTCACGTGTCACTGTAAAATAGAGGGAAACATTGGTGGAGGCTGATCAAACTGGTGTAAAGTAGAACTGGCTCAGTTGCCCATAGAACCAATCACATTCCACCTTTCATTTTCCAAAGGAGCTGTCAAAAATCAAGGTGGAATCTGATTGGTTGCTATGGGTAACTAAGCCAGTTCTACTTTACACCAGTTTTATAAATGACTAGAGATGAGCGAGTAGTGTTCGATCGAGCCGGTATTCGATCGAATACTACGCTATTCGGCATACTCGATTTCAATCGAGTATAACGGCGATGGCGCACTTAGAATTCGTTTCCCCTCCCACCTTCCCTGGCGCTCTTTTTCCACCAATCAACATGCAGAGGGGGTATGACAGGCCCGCGGAGCACGCTGGCAGCGCGAAAACAGCGTCTACATGGATTGGCTGGAAAAACCATGTGACCTCGAATATTAAAAACTCAGCTCTTCCTGCTCGTTCGCATATGCTGCGTGAACTTAGTCAGGGACAGAGGCTGGAGAAGGGACAGATAGGTTTTAGCTGTTGGACAGGCAGGAGCGTGATTAAAAGCCCTTATCAGGGCTACTATAGTGCAGTACAGTGATAGCTTTACTACAATATACAGTCTGCAGAGAACGGTTGCTGTATTCAGGGATAGCTGCTGGAGTAGGGACAGAGAGAGGCATTAGTGGTGTATTAGGTGCTCTGCTACAAACAAAACTATATTTGGCACTACTGTTCTGCGTTCTTTTGGGCTGCAAAACCCTGTTATATACCTAGTGTGTATATGCACCATCTGATCTGGCAGTATACGGCTGTGAATTTTATTTTTTTTTTTAAATATAGTTTATTTGGCTCTAGTGTTCTTGGGTTCTGTGTGCCTGCAATAACCCTTTTTGTATACCAGGTGTATAATACCCACCGTCTGACCCTGTTAGTACACGGCTGTGTACCTAGAAATATATAAAAAAAAAAGCCTTTTCATTGGCACCTGTACTTTGCGTTCTCTTGCAAATAATTGTATATACGTAGTCTTCATACACACCGTCTGATCTGTTAGAACACTGCTGTGTACCTAGAAATATTAAAAAAGCCTTTTCATTGGCACCTATACTTTGCGTTCTCTTGCAAAATAATTGTATATACGTAGTGTTCATACACACCGTCTGATCTGTTAGTACACGGCTGTGTACCTAGAAATATATTTAAAAAAAAAGCCTTTTCATTGGCACCTGTACTTTGCGTTCTCTTGCAAAATAATTGTATATACGTAGTGTTCATACACACCGTCTGATCTGTTAGTACACGGCTGTGTACCTAGAAATATATTAAAAAAAAAAAGCCTTTTCATTGGCACCTGTACTTTGCGTTCTCTTGCAAAATAATTGTATATACGTAGTGTTCATACACACCGTCTGATCTGTTAGTACACGGCTGTGTACCTAGAAATATAAAAAAAAAAAAAAAAGCCTTTTCATTGGCACCTGTACTTTGCGTTCTCTTGCAAAATAATTGTATATACGTAGTGTTCATACACACCGTCTGATCTGTTAGTACACGGCTGTGTACCTAGAAATATAGAAAAAAAAAAGCCTTTTCATTGGCACCTGTACTTTGCGTTCTCTTGCAAAATAATTGTATATACGTAGTGTTCATACACACCGTCTGATCTGTTAGTACACGGCTGTGTACCTAGAAATATAAAAAAAAAAAAGCCTTTTCATTGGCACCTGTACTTTGCGTTCTCTTGCAAAATAATTGTATATACGTAGTCTTCATACACACCGTCTGATCTGTTAGTACAAGGCTGTGTACCTAGAAATATAGAAAAAAAAGAAGCCTTTTCATTGGCACCTGTACTTTGCGTTCTCTTGCAAAATAATTGTATATACATAGTGTTCATACACACCGTCTGAACTGTTAGTACACGGCTGTGAAGGCAAAATATTGTAACCAAAAAAAAAAAATGCGGAGTGGGGCTAGCGGAATCGGTCGTGGACGAGGACGGGGGCGCGGAAATGCTGTTGGTGGCCTTGTTGAAGCCAGTGGGGATACAATGCGTGCTGGTGAGGGTCAGCCAGGATCCCACTCATCCAGAATCCCTGCCTTTATGGGACAGTTAAGCAGGGGGCGGGTTACACCGCTGTTGAGGCCTGAGCAGGTTGAACAGGTGGTGCAATGGATAGCCGATAGCGCTTCCACACAGTTGTCCACCAGCCAGTCTTCCACACAGTCTCACTCTGACCCTCCTTCCTCCACACCTGGCCAACAGAGTCATCCCACCATTGACCCCTCCCAGGAGCTCTTTTCGGGTCCTTTTTCAGATGTGCCGGAAGAATCCCAGGAGCTAGCACAGGAATTTGTTTGTAGTGATGCCCAACCACTTGAGTATTCGCCATCTCCTGCTGATGTGGACCCTGAACCAGCATCTGTTATCATGAGCGATGATGATGATGAGACGCAGTTGCCATCAAGGGAGGCTGTTGGAATGTCCAGTGGGCAGGAGGAGGAGCAGAGTGAGGAAGTGGAAGAGGAGGTGGTGGATGACGAAATGACCGACCCCACTTGGCCAGGGGTGATGTCCAGCGGGGAAAGCAGTGGAGAGGTGGTGGTCTGCGCAGCACCGAAAAAGGCAGCAAGAGGCAGAGGGATGTCCAGAGGCAGAGGGATGTCCAGAGGCAGAGGGATGTCCAGAGGCAGAGGGATGTCCACAGGCAGAGGACAGTCCAGACAGAGAAGTGAGGCCACAGCCAGCAGGGCCGAAGCTGTTCCCGGCAGCGGGCAGTCGCGCGAAGCTCCCCCATCGAGGCCTCGTACTTCTGTGGTGTGGAGATTTTTTAATGTTTGTGCGGATGACAACTGAGCGCGGTTGCACACTCTGCCACTCAAAACTTAGTAGGGGCTCTGAGAAGAGCAATCTGACCACCTCAGGCATGCGGCGTCACTTGGAAGTCAAGCACTGGGCTGAGTGGGAGAGAGCAAACGCAATACAACCTGCGCCCGGTCTTGCTGCCACTGCCTCTTCCCCTTTGTTGTGTGCTGCCACTGCGGTCCAGACCTCCAGCCAGGACACCTCCACATCTGCCTCGGCTACTTTGGGGCCTTCTCCTTCAGCCTCCCCTTCCCCCGCCTCTTCGCCTGCACCTTCACACTCCTCGTCCCAACAACTGTCCATCTCGCAGGCGTTCGACCGCAGGCGGAAGTACGCCTCGAGTCACCCCCAAGCCCAAGCCTTAAACTGCCACATCTCCAAACTGCTGGCCCTGGAGATGTTGCCGTTTAGGCTTGTGGAGACGCAGGCCTTCCGCGACCTGATGGCGGCTGCCGCACCTCGCTATTCCGTCCCCAGCCGCCACTACTTTTCCCGGAGTGCCGTCCCCGCCCTGCACCAGCACGTGTCGCGTAACATCAGGCGGGCCCTGAGGTACGCAGTCAGCGCAAAGGTCCACTTGACCACCGACTCGTGGACAAGCGCTTGCAGCCAGGGACGATACATCTCTTTGACGGCACACTGGGTGAATGTAGTGGAAGCGGGGACGGGGTCGCAAACAGACACGGCCTACCTACCACCCCCGCCCAAGATTGCCAGCATGGGTTCTGATAAACCCCCCTCCTCCTCCTCCTCCTCCTCCTCTGCCTTAACATCGCCCTCAGCCGCTAGCTGGAAGCGTTGCAGCACTGGCGCGGGGAGACGTCAGCAGGCGGTGCTTAAGCTCATCAGCTTGGGCAACAGGAAGCACAGCGCCCCAGAGGTGAGGGACGCCATATTGCAGCAGACGGAGATGTGGCTGTCGCCGCTGCAGCTAGGACCAGGCATGGTCGTGTGCGATAATGGCCGTAACCTGGTGGCGGCTCTGGAGCTTGCCGAACTCAATCACGTACCATGCCTGGCCCACGTTTTTAATCTGGTAGTCCAAAAATTTCTAAAGACTTACCCCAACCTGGCAGAGCTACTGGTGAAAGTGCGGCGCTTGTGCGCTCACTTTCGGAAGTCAACTGTAGCTGCTGCTAGCTTAAAAAAACTCCAGCAACGCCTCCATTTGCCTGAACATCGGCTGTTGTGCGACCTGCCGACTCGCTGGAATTCCACCTATTCCATGTTGGCCAGGGTGTGTGAGCAGCAGAGAGCATTGATGGAGTACCAGATTATGAATCCACGCGTGCCTCCAACTCAGCTCCCTCAGTTTGCCAACCACGAGTGGCCATGGATGGCAGACATATGCGATGTACTGCGTATCTTTGAGGAGTCCACCAAGAAGGTCAGCAGCGAGGACGCTATAGTGAGCGTAACCATCCCGCTCCTATGCGTCCTTAAAGAATCCCTCATCGCAATAAGGGAGAACGCATTGCACGCAGAGGAGACGGGGGTAGGAGGAGACGCAACGGAGCTACACAGTCAGACCACACTTTTGTCTGCTTCACGGTGGCAGTTGCAGGAGGAGGAGGATGAGGAGGAGGACGACGTGGAGGTGGCTGTGGAAGAGGAGGAGGATGCTGGCAGCGAGGGTAGCAGTCAGGCTGTGTGCGTCCCATTGGTTCAGCGCGGATGGGGCGGAGAGGAGGCGGAAGAGGAAGAAGAGGAGTCTGGCACACATGGCTGACTTCATGCTGGGCTGCTTTTCTCGGGACACACGTGTTGTCCGGATAGTGGAGAACAAACTGTACTGGGTCTTCGCAATCCTGGACCCCCGGTATAAAGATAACGTCTCCTCTTTTATTCCGGTAGAGGAGAGGACGAATCGATTGCTGGAATACCAGAGGGAACTCGTGCAGAACATGATGGAGATTTTCCCACCCACCATCGCTGGCGGCAGAGAGGAGAGGGTCTCCCAGAGTCCCACAACATCCATCAGGCCCACAGCCACCAGGGGAACACTCTCCAAGGTGTGGGACACGTTCATGGCACCCCCTCGTGCAACTTCCATCACTGCGGGGCCCGCTATCAGCAGGAGGGACAAGTATCGGCGGATATTACGGGAGTACCTGGCAGACCGTACACCTGTCCTCCCCGATCCCTCGGCGTCCTACACTTACTGGGTCTCCAAGTTGGACACGTGGCTGGAACTGTCCCTGTACGCCTTGGAGGTGCTTGCCTTCCCTGCCGCCAGCGTGCTATCAGAAAGGGTGTTCAGCGCAGCCGGGGGCATTATAACCGATAAGCGCAGCCGCCTGTCAACCGACAGTGCCGACAGGCTGATGCTAATCAAAATGAACAGCAAGTAGATTGACCCGGACTTTACTTCTCCAACAGTGGAAAGCAGCCAAAAGTGAAGTGCCATCTGTATGAAGTGCCATTTCCTCCTCCACCTCCTCCTTAACCGCCGTAGAATTGCTCCGTAAATAAAAAAAATTTATATATTTATGGCTCACCTCTTGGGCCTCCACAAAATTTTTAAGAGGTCTCACCTCTTGGTCCGCCACATAATTTTTAAGAGGTCTCACCTCTTGGGCCTCCACATAATTTTTAAGAGGTCTCACCTCTTGGGCCTCCACATAATTTTTAAGAGGTCTCACCTCTTGGTCCGCCACATAATTTTTAAGAGGTCTCACCTCTTGGGCCTCCACATAATTTTTAAGAGGTCTCACCTCTTGGGCCTCCACATAATTTTTAAGAGGTCTCACCTCTTGGGCCTCCACAAAATTTTTAAGAGGTCTCACCTCTTGGGCCGCCACATAATTTTTAAGAGGTCTCACCTCTTGGGCCTCCACATAATTTTTAAGAGGTCTCACCTCTTGGGCCTCCACATAATTTTTAAGAGGTCTCACCTCTTGGGCCTCCACATAATTTTTAAGAGGTCTCACCTCTTGGGCCTCCACATAATTTTTAAGAGGTCTCACCTCTTGGGCCGCCACATAATTTTTAAGAGGTCTCACCTCTTGGGCCTCCACATAATTTTTAAGAGGTCTCACCTCTTGGGCCTCCACATAATTTTTAAGAGGTCTCACCTCTTGGGCCTCCACATAATTTTTAAGAGGTCTCACCTCTTGGGCCTGCACATAATTTTTAAGAGGTCTCACCTCTTGGGCCTCCACATAATTTTTAAGAGGTCTCACCTCTTGGGCCTCCACATAATTTTTAAGAGGTCTCACCTCTTTAGCCTCCACACAATTTTTAAGACGTCTCACCTCTTGGGCCTACAAACAATTTTTATTATGGCTCACCTCTTGGGCCTTAATACAATTTTTAAGAGGTCTCACCTCTTTGGCCTCCACTTAATTTTTTCGAGGGCTCACCTCTTGGGCCTCCACATAATTTTTTCGAGGGCTCACTTCTTGGGCCTCCATATAATTTTTTCGAGGGCTCACCTCAAGCTAACTTTGCGCTCTCATTAAAATATTTTCACAACAAGGACCTAAGAGCCCTCGATGGGAGAGCTTTGTGTGGGGGCCTGTTATAGGGAAGAGATGCGGCCCTGCGGGCTCTAGCCTGCCTTCTCCATGAGCCTCTGGCCAGCCCACAGCCTCTTCCGGCCTTTTGCAGTCCTACGCATCCCTCAAGATCCCCACTGCTTTACCTGCTAGACATGACACTGGGCCAGGTCGGGTCACTGACATCTCAAGCGCCAACAATTTGGGCATTTTAAGGCTTCTGCATGTGTTTGAGTTGTTTTTACATTTTAAAGAAGACATGTCTGACCACATCTCACACACACACACAATGACAATTAGGGGTGGGGTCTATTTGCTTTCCCCTTTGCCTATGCCATCTGTGGTTGTCATAGGCAACGTGATTTTAAGGGGTGCAGAATTTTATCTTCTTTTTTGTCTAGTTTGGCTTGGGGTCCATGGCAATGTAGAGGAAAGAAGGTTTCCTTGTATGGTCTCACTTTACAGAGAGGTTAGATTGTCTTTGGAGTGTATTGTTGAGAGGCTGTGATAGTGGCGTAATAGTGCGACTTGGGCGCGTTATATGCACCCAGACATGCTTCCCCTGCTGTCCTAGTTGCATTCCAGCAGTGTTGGCATCCTTTTCTGAGGTTTCAGGGTGGACTTGGTGACCTCCAAGTGGTCGAATTGAGATTTCCAAGTGGCGAGCATTTTTTTCCCATAGACTTTAATGGGATTCGATATTCGGTCGAATAGTCGAATTTCGCGGTCTATTCGAATCGAATTTCGAACTTTCGAATATTTCACTACTCGCTCATCTCTATAAATGACCCCAGTAGTTACTTCTGTAAAAAATGAAGGCCTATTTTCAACATTTATATAACCTGATATATAAGAAATCTATAGCGTTCTCCTCGAATTGCTCATTATGCACAGATACAGAATTAGTAAAGTACTACATCTGGACATGGATTTGAGATTCTCAAGAGAAGCTATCATGGCATCAGTTGCGGCTCACAATGTAATACCAGCTTAGCAGCCATAAAGTATACTGAATGAAGCAGGTGACCTTACGCATCTGGTATAGGTGAGCACTACTGATCTGAGCATTAGTGAGGTGCACTAACTATTGAAGGTATTGAAGGTAGTATGCAGTAGAGATGAGCGAATCATTCAAAATTTGCTTCGCCGAATATTCGCCGAATTTCTGACAAAATTCATATTTAAACTAACTTATTCTTCGAATCTACGTTCAAAAAAACATAGTTTTGCGAACATTCCTGCCCAAATTACGTACGTTCAGTCAGCGTAGTTAAAATTACGCAATACGTAAGCATTAACGTACAAAAGTGTGTACGAATCCTTAGCGTACTATTGACGTGTGAATGCGTCATACGCATGAGGCTAGGCCGCGGCCTACAGTCTTTAGAGACAGTCCATATGAACTAGAAAAATACAGTGCTCACTGCTGTTAGCTATCAATAAGTGAATAATTTACTAAAAACACCGTACAATAAGTGCATAATAGGACACATTGCAGTACCAGAAAAAGAATACACACAATGGGTTGAACCATTAAAACAGTATAGCTAAAATACAGCAAAGACATAAGAATGCAAACATTTTAGTGCTATCAATTTCACATTTGCAAGCATAAAATGCTCAGATATACGTTTGAGTCTCTCCTTATGGATCCTAGTTGGCATGATAAAACACTGTCTGTCTGGAACACATATTCCAAAATTCAATTGTAATCCACGTGAGGTAAAATTGTAATCTAAACAGGTAATGTGTAATCCACATGGATAATAGAGAATAGCAGCAAATAGAGAAGGGGTTTAAAAGGAAAATAGGTGGGCTTAGGCGCAACTGGGACCTTTCTGCAGAATGGGGGGAATCCTGACTCACAGCCATGTCCACTCCAGCTGGGTGAGAGTCAAACGGGGCAATACATTACATTAAAAACCAGCACATAGAGAACCCTTTCTGCCAAGGGGGCTCCCAAATAACCTGAGAAGGGGGTAAAAAGGAAAATAGGCGCACTTCGGCGCAACAGGGAAATTTCTGCAGAATGGGGGAGTCCTGACAGCAATGCCCTTCTGGGTGAGAGTGAAACGGGGGCAACAGAAACTAAACAAAAACAACTGCTAATTAGCATCTCACCTGTCAGGTGCAGTCCATGGTGTGGCTCCCATAGGTCCTCCTGCAGTGTCCTTGACACTGCCAGTAGTGGGGTTCCTCATATGAGGGACCTGAAGTCCTCCTCGCTCGAGCTGCTGCTGAAGCTCATCAGAGGACGCTCCTGCTTCTTGTAGGCCATGCTCGCTGCGGTCGTGGAAATCCAGTGCCTTCTTCTTACTGAAGTTGGACTTGACCGGGTCCGGGTGGTGATGGCTGCACGAGCCAAAGCAGACGTTCCAGCCGCACGAGCCAAAGCTGACGTTCCAGCCACACGAGCCAAAGCAGACGCTCCAGCTGCCTCACGAGTCGAAGCAACAGCAACCACAGCAGGTGGTTCAGGTAATCGTCCTGAGGTCAGCGCTTGTCTAAACTGGTTCAGACTTCAGTGGAGGGTGGAGCACCGGGAGAGGAGTCTTCACTCCCTATACATGCAAAACAGTTAGATCAGTTAGAGTTAGAGTTTTGAGGGGGGGCGTATCTTCACTTTCCCGCTCTTGTGTGGGCGTATCGTCATTGTCCCTCCTCATGCAGAATGCATACGTTTATTACGTTTTATACCTATCTAGTATCTAGTATCGTTAGTGTGTTAAATTTTGTACAGATTTACGAATAATACGAAAGAAATTCAGATTCGCTTTGCAGCTGAAAATTTCCAAGATTCGATACAAATCTACGAAGCGGCAAATAGATTCGCTCATCTCTACATGGAAGGTATTGTGCCGTTATGTAAATCATCTATAAAAAATATTTCAGATTAGGTTGACCATTATAAATAAAAGAACAAATGTAGCATAAGACCTCATGAACTCAGCTGTAGTTTTGGCTCGTGTCAGATCCACATTTTTTGAGGATCGCACGTGGACCTATTCATTTTCATGATTTCCCAAAAATATGGGTAGCAGATGGATGTCATCTGTGTGCTGTCCGCATCTATGTGACCATTCTGCAAATTATAGAACATGTCCTATAGAACAAGAATGGTCATTTCTAATGATGGGAGTGAGAAAATAGCAGAATGTTCACAGCCGGTATCCATATTTTGCTGATCCAAGGTTTGTGAACTGCAAAATGGATCTAATCGTGTGCATAAGGCATAAGGTATCATTCACATTTCTGTTTTTCACTGATGTGTGCTGTCCACATTATCTGTAGATAGTACATGTACCTATTGATTTTAATGTGTCTGTTCACATATCTTTTTTTTTTGTCACAGAAACATGCACCAAACATGCCCACTGAAGTCTAGTGGTCCGTGAAAAATCCCTGACACAACACAGATGGTCACTGATAGGAAATGCTCTAGAAATTAATTTTCAGCTGAGCAGTGTCCGTGGAATATGGATGACACATGGAGGACAAAAAATGGACACACAGACTGAACACGGATCCTTCACGGACGAAACACTGACTGATTTTTTCACGGATGGAAAACACAGAAAATTTAAACAAGGCCTAAGGCTGTGTTCACCTTTACATTTGGGACTCTGCTCCTGTCCCACGAAAACAGGTTCTCATGCTATTACCCACCCATTAATAAAGGTCTATAAACTATTAGGTGGTCATTTATTATCTAATTTATGGCAGTTCTTAGTGTAATTAGATTGCAGATATTGTTACAAAGGTGTTTTGGAACAAAATCTGTTACTTTACCCCGCTCACGTCACTTTTGCAAAATGGCGGAAAACGGGGGCATGGCATGGGCAGGCAGGTCTCATTCCTTATTTTCCACATCAGTTAATGACATGGAAAATTACCCTAAAGGCTATGTACACCTGGGGACATTTTTTTTAAATCATTGCATCGTACTCATTTTGAGCTAAAAATATTTTTTTAAATTGGTCTTTTTTAAAATAATGAAGTCCTTTTATTTGTACAGAGCTCACATGCTCTTTGAAGTTTCTGTCTTTTCTGTCAGACCAGGAGCAGACGGACTCCTTATTTCTGCTCTCTGACATTATAAACACTCATTATAGCTCAGTTCTTATGTTAGAACTTGTTCACATCACCGTTATGGTTTTCGTCATTGTTGTCCGTTCTAACATGGTTATAACGGAAAATAACGGAAACCATAAGACAGAAGTCAAAACGGAAACCTTTAAGAGATATTCCGCTTTGATCCGTCATAATAGAAGTCTATTGGCAGCATAACAGATCCGTCAACAGGACTTTTTTTTCCATTCTGCATAACAGAAACCAGACGGATCCGTTATGATTGCCCTTAGACTTCTATTATGATGGAAAGCAAAATGGAATGACTCTTAAAGGTTTCCATTTTGCATTCCATTATAATACAAGTCTATGGGCAGCATAACAGATCTGTCCTGGTTTCTGTTATGCAAGACTGGAATCTTGCATAAAGGAAACCAGGACAGATCCCATATGCCACCCATAGACTTGTGCTATGAAGGAGTAAAACTGAATGTGTCTTAAAGGCATCCGTTTTGACTTCCGTCTTGTGGATTCTGTTATTTTCCGTTATAGCCATGTTATAATGGAAAACAATGACGGAAACCATAATGGTGATGTGAACAAGCCCTTACTGATATGAATGTGGCTTAAATAATTGTTTATTATGATCTCTCAGTAGTTTAGAGATAAGTTTTATTAGAAGAAGGCACCATGTGAAACTACCAGTCACATAGCTAGAAAAAAAATAAAAAAAATAACCCTTTATGACAGAACAGCTCAATATTTTTAATAAAGGCCAGTTGAAAAAATGATTTTTAGCCAAACACGAGTAACATGTAATCATAAAAAAGGTACATATTCTTTAAATAACACAAGCAAGGGAGCTGGTATAGGTTAAAGCATGTTGCATGGCCAGTGGCAGCAAGTGCTAAAGTTATGTAGAGGCCTGTGCCTCTACATAATTTAGGCACATCCATCAGCAGCGTATAGTGATAAAGGCTGGCATATCGATTGTCTCCCTTAGTGTTTTGAGCAGCCTAGGTTCTGTTGCAGCCCCTTGACTTTCCAGCCCTCAGACCAGGAAAGGTTGTGAACTCCAGTTCCATAATTTGGTAATCATTTCACACATTATCAACTGTAAGGATTTTATTTTTGAGGGAAAGTAATTTTATCATTGGCTGGAAGGGACAAAACAATGATATTGTGGTTTATGACACTACATTTTATTGAAGCCTCCGGGAAAGCAGAAGATGCTTTTCTTACACATGGAGTACAAAATTTAATTTTACCCTTCTATCTGTGCCTCCGTCATTCCAAGCTTATTGTGTTCTTAGAATACGGGAACCACAGTGAAATTGATTCTACAGCAGAGGGGAAAAAGGAAATCAGTATAAAAATAAATGAAGACTCATAGTGTCCTATGCAGAATAAAGACGTTCTCAAATATTTCTAAAATGTGATATTGCTGATGCCACATACAATTGAGCCATATATACTATTCTTATCCCCTGCATGACAGAAGAAAGGGACAACTGTGCGAGACTCGAAATGTCACACACTATTCCTTTCTGCTGCTAGACAAGGTCTTCTCTGCAGGAGAATTGTATCTTTGGAATTAAAATAAAAGTTTGCTGTCTCTGGAAAATGGATCTGACTTCCAGTAAATTAGTGCCGTACATCAGAAACTTTTCCAAGTGGATAACTGTACTCGGCAAATACCATTCAAACGATACAAAATATCTGCATGTCTTTATATTCATTACATTTATATTTGCATATTTGCTTTGATATCGCACCCCTTTCAAGGCTTTATCAAAGTAAAATAAAATGTACTTTATGATGCCTATGACAAAGGGTCATCCTGAATGACACTTCCAAAAACAAGCCAAGATCAGTTGTCATGGCAACTTATGGAAAGTGTTAGAAGTAGAACCGGATACAAGTAGATCAATGGTGTGAAAAACATTTGAAGATTTAAAAGACAACAGTATAAAGAAAATCAACCCAATACGTCTCATATATATACAAAAATGAATGTCTTTTGTCTGTTGTCTGTCTGTTCTTTATTCACGACCAAATGACTGGACCGATCTGCACCAATTTTTTGTCATATTGATAAATAAAGTGCTTAGAAATGTTTTAGACCAGGTTTTGGCTCTCTATGACATATCTTTCTTGAGAGATCTACAAAACAAGTCATTATGGCATCATTTCATGACCCATATTTGCCAATAGACGCTCGCAGGTCCTTCATTTATTTCCTAACTGACATACACATGGTCACATTACCCCTACTGGCCAATTAAAACTCACAAGTGCTTCATTCATTTACTAACTGACATACACATGGTCACATGGCCCCTATTGGCCAATTAAAACTGGCAAGTCCTTCAGTCTTCGCCTCACTGACATGCACACAGTTTTACACCAGTTTTCCATAACAAGCCCGGCATTTTTCTTCACTGTTCAGGTGCATTCATTATGTATTCATGTATGTATTTTACGGATCCGCAACAAATACGGATGACATCCATGTTGCATCCTTTTTTTTTGGAGACCCATTGTAACAATCCACATTCTTGTCCTCAAAATGGACAAGAATAGGACTTGTTCTATGTAGTTTTTGGGACTGCGGAATGGACATAGTATGCGGACATATTAAATGTGCAAAAGATGCAGATCGGATGCAGACTAAAAATATGGACGTGTGAATGGGGTTTTATAGGGACACTTATTTGTGGATGTCACTGTTATGGGAGCACTCTGCATGTCACTGTTCTCATTACTGTTATGGGTCACTGTGGATCACACTGTAGTGCCCTCAGTATTTATAATGCCCCCTACAGTTATAATGCTCACCCTGAAGTGCCCCAGTATTTATATTGTCCCCTACTGTTATAATGCTCGCCTTGAAGTGCCCCCAGTATTTATAATGCCCCATACTGTTATAATACTCACCCTGAAGTGTCCCCAGTATTTATAATGCCCCCTGCAGTGCTTCCTGTAGTAATATTCTTCCATTTTTTGTCCTCAGAAATTATAATTCCTCAGCCCCTCCACCATACAGTCCCAAGTAAATAACATTATTTCCCTCCGCCATAGATTCCCATGTAATTACCATCACACCATCTCTCCAGCCCCCTCAAATATACAGTCCCATGTAAATAGCATCCCTCTCTATCTACAGTCCCTTCCAAAATACAGTCTCATGTAAATAACATCACACTATCTCTCCTGCCCCATCCAATATACAATCCCATGTAAATAACATTGCCCCCTCCCCAGCCACCTTCAATATACAGTCCCATGCAAATAACATCACTCCCTCCCCAAGACACCTGCAACATACAGTCCCATGTAAATAACATCACTCCACCCCATTGTCCCATGTAAATAACTTCCCTCCATTCAGCACTAACATACAGTCCCAGTTAAATAAATACAACTCCCAGCATTCCCCTGCCTCTCCCTTTATTTCCCTCTCCTCATGTAGCAGACACCACCACAGATTCTACCCAGGACTTCTCTTCACTGCTGAGCTGTCCTCTCCTGCACTGGTCACATGATGGTGACATCATCGCAGGTCCTTTTCAGCTACTGTATTAAGAACTGACCACATGACCTGTGATATCATCAAAGGTCCTTCATCTCTTGCAGGGCATTAGATTCCCTGGCCCAGGCCCCGAATGTTTTAACCTAGCAACGTCGCTGCTCCATACTATGAAACATCCCTGCAACACAAATACACAATGCAAGATCAGGTCCCAAAGTGGATGATAGGAGAAATAAAAGTAAAAGAAATACAAAATTACAGTTGCCAGTACTTTACTGAAGAAATAAGTTGATGCACACCAGTTACAGTTCTCTGCATGCATGGACTGGCAGTTCATACACATCGGGCAGTTTCCACAGCTCTTATAGTTGCAGGGCTACAATGGTAACTAATAGGCCAAGATGTCTCTTAAAGGGGTCTCCAGGAATTAAGAAAATGAAAATAAGCAAATATTACTTTATTATAAATATATTCCCAAATACCTTTCATTTGTTATAAGGTCTCGTTTTCTCTAGGGAGCAATGATTAGGAGAAATAAAATGGCCGCCGTCTTATTAGTGCACACAGAACCTGTCCTAATCACACAGCAGGACGAGAAACTTCACAAACTGAGAGAAAGAGCTGCCTCATCCTCCTCTTCTGCTCTGACTGTCAGGGATTATGATTCTTCTGACTAAAGTTTAATATGATATCTTTGAGTTCATGAATCTTTAAGTTCATGAGGAGACATGAAGTACAGAAAGACAGACAGGACAGACTGTGGTAATGTGGGGCTGTGGTAATGGAGACTGCATACAAGTGCTGCTGCTTATTAGCCACATCTGCTCATGAACTCCATTCCTACAGAGATTCAGACGAAGATCTTAGTATCGGTATTCGGGATCATAATCCCTGAGAAGCAGAGAGGAGGATGACGCAGCTCTTTAGCTTAGTGTTGGGATGTAACTTTTCCTCCTGTGTGATTAGGACAGGTTTTTCGTGTGCTAATAGGACGGCGGCCATTTTGTTTCTCCTAATGATTGCACCCTAGACAAAACGAGCCATTATAACTAATGAACGGTACTTGAGAATATATTTATAATTAAATAATAGTTAAGTAGTTTCATTTTCTTAATTCCTGGAGTACCGCTTCAAGAGCAATTTTCCTCACACTGCACTTCTCTAGCAGACTTAAGCATAAGCATCCAGAAATGGAGGTGCAGCACTTCACCTGAGGCGTGGACCCCGATGTCAGACTCCAACTTTGTACAAGTTCTGCACCTTTTGTCCAAGTTGCCATACTCATCCTTATCATTTCCAGTGTCCTCAGTGGGATGCGGTATTCTTTTTATAGCTGCCCAGGCTATTTGTAATTTATATCCAGGCACCATAAGAGTAAGTCACACTGCAGATGACCGTATCTTGCGGTCCACAGATCATAAATCCGCAAAACACAGATCCTGGCCATGTGCATGCCTCCATCTTTTTCAATTCAATAGAAAGATCTTATCCTTGTCCGCAAAATGGACAAGAATAAGACATGTTCTATCTTTTTTGCAGGGCCACATAACACACATGGAGATGCAGACAGAACATGGTGTGCTGTCTGCATCTTTTGCAGCCACGTTGAAATAAACGGGTCCACATGCGGACCAAACATAGGGTTGTGTCCATGAGCAATTCATCAGTTCTCAGCAGTGAATTCTCGGTTGGATCTCATGCAGCACCTGAATTGAGGTGAGAGCACCTGAATTGAGATGAGAGAATTATTTCACAGTAACAAATCCTATTTGTATTTCAAAAATAGCTGAGGTTGCACAATAATGCACCTTGTGGTGTTCCTTCAGCCACCTTTATACACGAATGAGATTTGTAACAAGTACCAAAAGGTCATTAGTCTACAAGAAAGAAAGAACGCCTTCCAGACTTCCATTTCATTGCATGACATAAGCATCCAGACTGTCACATCTGGCCTTTACTGAAAGGCATGACCTACTAGGAAACAGGCAGTTAAGTCAGTACACTGCAGAGGAACAATTGATGGACAGGTGTGCAGGGTGGCATGGCATTTTCTTTCAAGCTGCATTTAAGGTTTGTTTCGTGTCCGATTAATAGAATTTGTTAAAAATATTCTGTTTGTGTCTGAATCGATTCTACACAAATCAAATATGCTCCTTTTGGCCTGAAAATTGATATATGACACTCTGAGATCTCCTAGGACTTTTTCAAAATATCTTTTCATTAAGTCTTGTTTTAATTTTTTACTCTTCCTCGCCTCCCCCTGCCACTTTTAAGCTATTGACTGCAATGACAGCAATAGCAAATAATGTCACAGTGATACTGACATACAGTTTTTAGGTATGAGTAAATGCATAGTTGACAGTGTTAACAAACAGTGTGTATTAGGGCTGCAGCTATCAATTATTTTAGTAATCAAGTATTCTACCTATTAATCCAACGATTAATCGAGTACTCGAATACTAAAGAACTAAATAAAATAATGTTTTCTATAAAAACTCTTCTATAAAAGCTCCCCCCAAGTACCATCAGCTCCCACTAGCTTGTGCCATTCTCCCTCTAGTGCCATTAGTTCCTCCTCCAGTGCCATCAGCTCCTCCCCAGTGCCATCAGTTGCTTCCCCCCAGTTCCCCCTCCAATGCAATTAGTTCCTCCAGCAGTGCCACCAGTTTCCCCTCCAATGCCACCAGCTCTTCCCCCAATGCCACCAGCTCCCCCAAGTGCCACTAGCTTCCCCATGTCATCAGTTGCTTCCCCGCCCAGTGCCATCAGCTCCCCCTCCTGTGCGACCAGCTCCTCTCCCAATGCCACCATCTCCCCTACTGTCACCATCAGTTCCCCCACTCCCCCTCCTAGCCATCAGTTCCCAGCCGCAGCGCTAGTGAACTAAAATGATTACTTTTTCTGTAGGGGCAGTGCTGACACTCCATAGCTCTTCCATCTTCTTCTCCGCGCACTGCACTGGGACTTGACGTCACACAGCATCAGGTCATAGTGTGCGGTTACATGTTAGCGTGAGTAATAGCAAGCTCTTCACTCACACTAACATGGTCACAAAAAATTTGCATCGAGGATTTTTTCATGTAGAATTAATCGATTAATTTGAGTAATTGTTTCAGCCCTAGTGTGTATAAAAAAACACTGCACCATCACATGTGTTATGCTTTTTCATATTAGAAAGCTTTCATAAACTGGAGCACATAGTGTTAAAATGCACACGGTGTTATCAAATAAAAAAAACTGTGGCTTATTGGAACCAAGCATTCAAAAATCATGTTTTAACAGGGCCAGATCTCTGTCCCTGTTAATAAACATGTTAAAGTCATTATAGTGGTTTGTACTGTGCAAGTGTCCAGTTGTTACTTGTCAGATGAAAGAGTGACTTGGTCTGAACAAGCTTGGAAAAGTTCTCCCTTTTAATCGGGAGCTGCAGCAGTACAGTGTGGATGTTGGAAGGGTTGGGTTATAATGGTATGTGGCTACAATATTAGTGGTGGCAATCATAGCACAGCATGGAACAGACAAGGCAATAGATTTGGCTCTCTAGGGGTAGTAGCAGAAGTGACGACTGTGTATCCATAATGGTAGAGACAGTAGGGGTAATGGAACTGACAGTAGGGGGATTAGCAGCAGGGAAAAGAAGATGTGGTGGCGGTGTAATACACCAGAGTGGTATTACCATTTCTGCACTCTGCTACTGTCTCTGATGGCTAACATGACCAGACATACAAAGACTTTGACTGGGAGGTACTGTAGAAGCTGGGCCAACATGAGACCGGTCAGCTTAAAGGGCTGTTCCCATCATAGACAATGCGGGCATATCGCTAGGATATGCCTACATTGTCTGATAGGTGCGGGTCCCAGAGGTGGGAGAACGGAGCTGGGAGAGCTATGGCTGAAGGACCCCAGATCCAAGCTAAGTTTAGCACAGCAGAGAGAGAAAGCGGAGTTATGAAGTTTGCCTGCCAGTTTATACCAAAGCCTGCTGGCACCAAAAGGAAAGCCTGAATATTGTCTGGATTCAAGTTTATGCATGTAAAGCTGTTGAACTTTATAAGAGTCTAGACTCGACTTATTCTCCACCATTACTCATCCCCTTTATTGTTTCGGAGCCTAACCCTAGGGAGCAACGGTATCCAGGTAGGAGCACCATGGTACAAATAAAGACTGTTAAGTCCGTACCACACCACTATGCATATGGACTTTTGTGCTTTGTCCCTATTGAGGGCCCCCATCTGTAAAAGCCCATACAAGAGACTACATAGCATCTACTTACTGCTGGAGAGTGTGAATATGCATCAGTTGCAGCACTGTGGCAAAACAGAGGTTAATCAGCGATCTTGGATTTGGACATCGTCTATTGAGAGGAAGACATCCACCCAGCAGAGCGGAGGGAAACAAACGGCCTGCCTCCACAGAGTAACCATCCTTGCAGCAGAAGTAACTAAAGTGCTGAGTACAAGTTCACAGGAGGACAAAGGAATTGACTGTACCCCTACAGGAAGTAGAAGCGGCAGCCATCTTGGAGAAGGGAAAATACAGTTCCAGCTTCCATGGATCCTAGGAATCAACATCCAGAGGTCTGAGTGAGTACTGCTGACTACTGACCTTACTAAAAAACTGTTAGGGGCCATGATCTGCCTTTCAGAGCATTATACTCCCCAAAATTGGGCAGTTGCAGCAACTCTTAAAGAAGCCATGCACCAATTCTGCTGCCGTTGCTCATAGCAACACGCACATAACTTGCAGTCTAGCTTATATTGACCCCTCTAGTCTGGTACAGGGTATCAAGAGCCATGTCTGACAGTGAAGATAACAGATACTCAAAGTAGCACCACATCATACTCACAGATTAACCAAGACCATGTGATGTAATCGTCCCTGCCTGCTGTCCCAGGTCACTTGTTCATCTCTTCTCCCTTAACCATTGCAGATGCCAGTCTACTGGTACCTCTAGTGTTACCCCTAAAATGTTCTGACCGTGAAGTGTTAGCGCATACCGATACTATTGTGTCTCAGCCTATGCCCTGCTAACCAGGGACCCTCTTTTTCACTTTGGGCCTAACAATATGTTCCTTAGTGGCCCAACTCAATGCTAGGGTGTTCACTCTCTGTTGCTTCTCATGTTTCTGTCCTTGTTATTTCTGTCTACGTCGGCCCTGACCTTTTGCCTGTTTACCGTGCTGCCTGGACTCTGCCAGCCTGACTATGATGTCTGTCTTTTGATTTTTTACTGTGTCCTGGTTTCACCGCTGCTGTTAGATTACTCCTGTGGTTATGAACTACTGTAGGGGTTTCTTGTAAAGGGTTAAAATATGAATGCCAGGCAATCCCCTAGATTTAAACCCCTTAAAGGGGTTGTCCGAGTTATTTTTTTGTTCTTTATATGTTTCTAACTTGTCAGGTATAACAACTTTCCCATATACTTTGTGTTTCTAAAGCTGCTGGTTTCTCAGAGTTGACTGAGGGTCACATGACCTGTGATGTCAGCTTATCTCCCTGGTCTGTGATGTTTCGTGTACAAGCCTCAGAGTTCAGATAACAGTTTGTACACGAGACGTCACTGGCCACGCCCCCTTTCTTTGCCGGGCTCCTGCTATCTTCTCTCCCTGGATTCCTTCAGATAAAACATTAACCCCTTCAGCCAGAACACACTGAGGGCTCAAGGCTTTAAAACAAATAGTAGCTGCAGCAGTGAGAGGAGACAAATGCTGGGCAAGGAGCTATAAAGGAATTGTACAAGAACAAGTAGGGAGAATTTCCTGTGTGTATCAGCAGTGTCATTGTACAGCTGGGACTTGTAGTCCTACACAAACAACATGCTGCTGAGTATCCCAGCAGGCAGACATGTACTCACAGCACTTATATTCACTGCCTTTGCAGAGAAGGGGGGATGGGGGAGGGGCAGAGATTGTTATTACTGCATGTAAACAAAGGCCAGAAGAGAACCAGGGAAATGAGGAAATATAGATTTTTTTTGCCTAAAGCTTGCTGAACTTAGTTATATATTGCTACCCATCAGATTTACAGTGCTATATTTTTTTTTCCATAACTTGGACAACCCCTTTAAGAACAACCGCCATAAGTGTATGGAGTCTGAATCTTTAAAAATGGTGTCTGCTGAGAAACTGAGCAGGCACTGTAGCCGCCATGTGCCTGCTGTTTTACACAGCAGACACTCGGAGACAATGTCTGTGATTGATGTGATCGAAGGTAACACTCATCAAGGAAATTTAGGTCCACAGATGCTCTGGTCAATTGCGACCATGGTACCCGAGTGGGAAACCCCAGGGGCATTGCATTCCCCCATGCTGAGATCAAGTGAGCCTTTTGGTTCCCATGGCAACCTTGGGCCCTCTGAAGTACCTGAGACCTTCCCCAGCGATGTTTCTATGGTAGTTCATTGCAGTCTATGGGAGAAGCAATCAGATGATCGCATGTTCAAGTACCCTAGGGGGACTTAAAATAAGTGGAAAAAGTTAAAACAAGTTTTTAAAAATATATAAAAATTCAAATCCCCCCATTCCCCTTATTAAAAATAAACAATAACAAAATAAAGGTCATGGCCATCGCCACATCCAAAAATGCCCAAACTATTAAAATATAAACATATTTATCCCTTATGGTGAACACTGTGATGGGAAAAAATAGCCAATTTGCTTTTTTGTGTTGCTTCATCTCCCACCAAAAAAAAATAAAAATTGACATTGTATCGATAAACACTACAGATCACCCTGCAAAAACTAAGTACGCACAAAGCTCCTTAGACCTTCTTTACACTAAATATAAAAAGTTGAATATGGCAATAAAGTCACAGAAAATAATGTACTATAACAATAGATACAAACATAACATATGGACTAAGCCCTCAACTCTGATATGATAAAATCTGAGACTCTTAGCCAATATATTTTGATCAAAACACATCTGTGCCCGCCTACCCAGCACCAAGGTGGTCACAGTTCAGGAAGGTCCTACACTAAACCTACCTATGCCATATGGGCATCTATGTTCAGGAGAGCAGACCCTGCACATATAGTGTGCTGCTCCCAGTTACCTCTGTGTGCATCCGCAACCAATGAGAGAAGGAGCACACACAGCTATATGTACCACCTAATCAAGGTCACCCAAGAGTCTTGAAGAAGTGGCACCTTCAGGTGTGAATGCGCTTCTATAAGTAAAGCACTTATATGAACAGAGCCTTAGACATAATGTGTGGACAAAACTTCAGCAACTATGATAGATTATTTATAGTGGCAGAGGTACCTTTAAGACATCTCAGGCTCAAGGAACCAGGTACAGCTAGATATTGTACTTCTCATATAGTTATGCTTCTGCTCCTAAATTCACCACACAGAAACTGAAATTCCTACTACTCTTTAATGGTATATAGGGACTCTATGGGCTGTGTACAGGGTCTACAATACCATGAGCATGGACCCTAAGTTGAAAGTATCCATTTACCCTCATAAGCAATTACTTGTTCATTTGTTCATAAATCTTCAGTCAGTTTTTATGGGAAACTTTAATTGTTTTAGTAGCATTAGAAAATTGAGCAAAAACAAAAAGAGAGGAGATAGAATATTGCAGGTATACAGTATTTATGACTCACGGCATAAATCTTTGTGTTATTTACATCTCTTTTTATGGCTGTAAAAGACATTTTCTGACAAATGTATCAAGTATTTCCTCAGCTTAATCACAGCTGTTGTCACATTACAAAGTTTTCTTTAAAAGTGACAGTAATGTTTAATGTTTTGTGATTTTCTCGCTGCATCTGATTACATGGAACATGAGTTATTGGATGCAGCATAAATCTCAGTTAAACAGTCTAAATGAACAATCATGATCTTTTACAATGCCAGAGCATGCTTCCAGCTCACTCTATTAGCAAGTCACTTTTTTTCCAAATTTAATATGTCTGTCTCAGCAAAATAAGCATTTCAAAAACATTTATAGCTGCCTGAACATAATCATGAAATACTGAGCTTACAGTGTAATGAAGACATTATATTCATATCTATCTATCTATCTATCTATCTATCTATCTATCTATCTATCTATCTATCTCATATCTACCTAACTATGGTCTCTATCTCATCTAAAATAAGAAATTCCACGGTACTTCAAAAAAGTAAATGAGCAGTGATGTTCTTTAATCACCAAAAAATCCCAATATCTATCTATCTATTGTGAGACAGTGACAGGCCTCATACTTAATAGAGGTCTGGAGGGGGTGGATATTCCAGTCCACACCCCTATTCCACCACAGGTGAGGCCACCTGAGTGTAATCACTGGGGTGATAAACCAACCTTCAGAGGAAGAGTGAAGAGGGAATTTTGACACAGAAGCCTGCAGAGGCTGTGTGTGGTCGCAGCCAGGAGGGCTGAGGAAGCCTGAAGTTTGGGGGGCCCATCGACTCCTATAGAAAGAGGGTCACATGGTCAGAGTCAGGAGGACTTCTGGACCATCTCTCCCAACAGGGCTGTGGGTCGGTAAGCCAAAGCCCCGAATCCGACTCCTCAATTTCCCCTGACTCCGACTCCCGACTCCAACTCCGACTCCCTCATACATGGAGCATGTTTAAGTGATAACTTTAAACAAATTTGCATAAAATCAATAGTACAGATAAGTAATGACAAAAACAGTTTGTAATCTATCAGGCTTCTCTGAGTACAGCTCACTAAGGGCCTGATCAGAGGCGTAGCTAGAGGTTCAGCACATGGGGGGGGCGAAACATACTTGAGTGGGCCCCCCACTTATTGGCTTCCCAAACGCACGTTTACAACTTCACAGGCACATACTACTAGTTGTGGTTATAATACTGTATTAGCAAGATGACTATATAAACTGCTAGATCATCTATGCTGTTAAGTACAGTACAATAGACTTTCTACATACCCTACTCTAAATACTCTACCACATAATGCAGTAAAATATAGGATTAATAGGAGTAAAAAAGGGGACTCCTATGTTAAAGGAAATCTGTCCCCAGCTTTTACATCACTAAACTAACAGTCCCTTGCCCCCATCAGATCTCAGATCAGCGTATTGTGCCCCCATCAGACCTCAGATCAGCAGAATGTGCCCCATCACCCAATCAGAATGCCCATCAGACTCAAGCAGAATGTGCCCCCATCAGACCTCAGATCAGCAGAATGTACCGCCCATCAGACCTCAGATCAACAGAATGTGCCCCCATCAGACCTCAGATCAGCAGAATGTTCCCCCATCAGACCTCAGATCGGCTTAATCTGCCCCATCAGACCTCAGATAGGCTTAAAGGAAACCTGTCATCTCCAAAACACATCCGAACATGTAATTTTTATCTTCGTACTCACTTGCATTCTGACGCTGTGCTCTTACAAACCAGCAGTAAAATGCACTCACTGGACTCCAGTGCTCACTCACATAATGGAGAGGACTCAAAGAAGAGTCCAGTGAGTGCATTTTACTGCAATTTTGTGGGAGCACAGCGTCGGAATGGAAGCGAGTATGAACATAAAACTTACATATTCGATTCAGCATCACTTACACTACACAACACTTACTCTAGTTCAGGGGGTGTTTCGGTGATGACAGGTTCCCTTTAATGTGCCCCCATCAGACCACAGATCGGCTTAATGTGCCCCCATCAGACCTCAGATAGGCTTAATGTGCCCCTATCAGACCTCAGATTGGCTTAATGTGCCCCCATCAGACCTCAGATCAGCAGAATGTTCCCCCATCAGACCTCAGATCAGCAGAATGTACCCCCATCAGACCTCAGATCAGCAGAATGTACCCCCATCAGACCTCAGATAAGCAGAATGTGCCCCCATCAGACCTCAGATCAGCAGAATGTGCCCCCATCAGACCTCAGATCGGCTTAATTTGCCCTTATCAGACTCCATAATGGAAGCGCTCACTTGTATTCGCCTGACTGTACTAAGGCCATCCCTGCTGGGCCCCCCCAGAGGTATTGGGCCCGGAGCATCGCCTCCCCTGTCCCCCCCCCCCAGTAGCTACGCCTCTGGGCCTGATGTATGAAAACTGTCTAGGTCTAAGACTTTTTTTGTTGCCCATAGCAACCAATCAGAGCTCCCCTTTCATTTCTCCAGAGCACTATATGAAATGAAAGGGGAGCTCTGATTGGTTGCTATGGGCAACAAAGAAACTTCTACGCTAGAGATGAGTGAGCACTAAAATGCTCGGGTGCTTGTTATTCGAGACAAACTTTACCCGATGCTCGGGTGCTCGTTTCGAGTAACAAACCCCATTGAAGTCAATGGGAGACTCGAGCATTTTTTGCAGGGGACCAAGGCTCTGCCTAGGGAAGGCTGGGTGAAAACCTGGAAACATCAGAAAATGATGGAAACAGCACGGAAATGGACAAGAAACAGCAGGGGCAGCATGCATGGATGCCTCTGAGGCTGCCTAATCGTACCATTATGCCAAATTCTGGGCAACAGCCTGGTGGTGACCCTCAAGACAATTGTGCTGACCCAGACCAAGATGGGCAAGGCACACGCCCATCACATGTTAGGGAAGCACCCAACTAGGTGCAACGAAGGTCCATCACCCATGCCCATGCTGGCACTGCTCTCCTAACCCTAGCCACATGATGCAGGCATAAGCCTGACATAGCATGGCAGTGACACCAACAAGTGACCAAGTTAGATGAGGTAGCAGGTGAGCCACCCAAAAATTTAGCCTGACGCAGCATGGCGTTGACAACAGAGTGACTGAGTTAGACTGAGGTAGCAGGAGGTGAAGCACGGATGGTAATTCGAAGGAGGAGGAGGAGGGGTTGGAGGAAGAGGCATAGTAAGTCTGAGAAACCGTGACCGAGGTAGGCCCCGCAATCCTCCAAGTGGGCAGTACATGAGCGGCCCCAGGTTCAGATTCGGTCAGAGTGACCGAGCTACACGACGGTAGCAGGTAGAGCACAGGAAAAATTTAGCGTGGCCCTGTATGGCTGCGACTACACATTGACCGAGCTACACGACGGTAGCAGGGAGAGCACAGGAAAATTCAGCGTGACGGCCTTGGTTCCATAGGCCGGACGGCCTTGGTTCCATAGTGTTTAGCACTCGTATACCTGCGCATGCTGGTGGTGGTTAGGCTAGTAGTGGTGGAACCCCCACTTAAAAATTTGGCATCAACTGGTACGGCTGTCAACATTGAGCTTGAACTAGTGGGGCATGTGTGGTATCGATTCTTCTCAGTTTAAAATCATATACGTCCCCTATCTTGGGACCATATATTTCATGGATTTTTCGAACACGGAAAAAGAAAAAGAGCTTGATCTGGACAGGGGAGTGTCTTTTCTACTGCATCTAAGGGGACGTGTCCATGCTCTGTCTATCACAGGTCAGGAGCCAATTAAAAGAAGAACCAAAAAAAACATCTGTTCTTCTTATCAGTTCAAAATCTAATACGACCCCAATCCGGGTAAATTGTTTGGAGAGAGGGCTTGTAGGTGGGGGGCAGGCTGCGGGGAAGGAGGTTGAGCTGGAAGAGCCAGAGGAGTGCCCCCTTGGCTAGCGTGTGTGGTGGTGACAACAGCCGGATGGAGTTCGAATGACGACGCAGGACCCGAACTTAAAAATTTAGCGTCAACCAGTACGGTTGTCAACTCTGAAATTTGTCAAGTGGGGCATGTGTTGTATGCATTCTTCTCAGTTTAATACCGTATACGGCACCTATCCGGAAAAATAGTTTGAAGAGAGAGAAAGAGAGGAAAAAGACGTATTTTTTAAAGTGACGTTCAGTATGGATCAGTTAAAGAGAAAGAAAGGATTTTATGAAATGGATTTGTATCACTGAGAGCAAAAGAACCTATTTTTCTATGTGATGTGCAGTATCGATCACTTGAAGAGAAAAAGGGGAATGTGCAGACTTGAGCTGCTATAGTGCAAACCACTATGGTGGTGACAACAGAGTGAGCGAGTGACACTACGGTAGCAGGCGAACCACATAAACATTTTTCGTGGCCCTGTATGGCGGCGGTGACAACAGAGTGACTGAGTTAGTATGCGGTAGCTGGTGAAGCACCCAAAAATTTAGCCTGACACAGCATGGCGGTTACACCACCAATGACTTTGTCCGACTGAGAATGCAGTGAAATGGCTTTTGTTGAGCCTCCAAAAATATTTTTATTTTCGGAGTACATAAAGTCGACCCTCAGCAAAATTTTTTTTTTTAAATGTCGGCACTTGCGCCTCCTGAAAAATTGTTTTGGACTGTCTGTTTGACGCTCCTGAAACATTGTTTTACAGTGTCTGTAGTTGACACTGCGGAAAAATTGTTCGGAGAGAGGGCCTGTAGGTGGACCTCCGGAAAAATTGTTTGGAGAGAGGGCCTGTAGGGGGCCCTCCGGAAAAATTGTTTAGAGAGAGGGCCTGTAGGTGGCCCTCCGGAAAAATTGTTTAGAGAGAGGGCCTGTAGGTGGACCTCCGGAAAAATTGTTTAGAGAGAGGGCCTGTAGGTGGCCCTCCGGAAAAATTGTTTAGAGAGAGGGCCTGTAGGTGGCCCTCCGGAAAAATTGTTTGGAGAGAGGCCCTGTAGGTGGACCTCAGGAAAAATTGTTTGGAGAGAGGGCCTGTAGGTGGCCCTCTGGAAACATTGTCAGCGCTGTCAGTTGACAGGCGTGTACGCATATCGGTGATGACGCCACCAGCTGCACTGAATACCCGCTCTGACAACACGCTAGTGGCAGGGCAGGCCAGCACCTCCAAGGCGTACAGCGCCAGTTCAGGCCACGTGTCCAGATTTGAAACCCAGTAGTTGTATGGAGCAGAGTGATCGCTACTGACGTTGGTATGGTCAGCTAGGTACTCCCTCACCATCTTTCTGTAAAGTTCACCCCTACTCTGCCTAGACTGGGGACAGGTGACAGTGTCTTGCTGGGGTGACATAAAACTGGCAAAGGCCTTGGAGAGCATTCCCCTGCCAGTGCTGGACAAGCTGCCTGCTCGCTTCCTCTACCCTGCTACTTGGCCCACAGAACCACGCTCTCTGCCGCTAGCGGCGTCAGATGGGAAGAATTGTTTCAGCTTGTGCACCAGGGCCTGTTAATATTGATTCACTCTCATACTCCTTTCCTCTACAGGGATGAGAGTGGAAAGGTTCTGCTTGTACCGTGGGTCCAGGAGAGTGAACACCCAGTAATCGGTGTTTGAAAAAATTCTTCTGACGCGAGGGTCACAGGATAGGCAGCCTAACATGAAGTCTGCCATGTGCGCCAGAGTCCCAACACGCAAGAATTCCCTCTCCTCACTGGCCTGACTCTCCATTTCCTCCTCCTCCTCTTCAGCCCATACACGCTCAAGAGTTAAGAAGGACTGAGCATTGGTACCCTCTTCTGTCTCGCCGACATTCTCCTCCTCTTCCTCCTCATCCTCATCCCCCTCCTCCGATACGCGCTGAGAAACAGACTGGAGGGTGCTCTGGCTATCAAGCGACGTATCTTCCTCCACCGTCTCTTGTGACAAGCGCAAAGCTTCCGACCTCATGCTGAGCAGTGAGTTTTTCAACAGGCAAAGCAGCGGGATGGTGAGGCTGATAATGGCGGCATCGCCGCTAACCATCTGTGTTGACTACTCAAAGTTGGTCAACAACTGGCAGATATCAGACATCCACATCCACTCCTCATTGTAGACTTGAGGAATCTGACTGACCTGACTACCAGTTCTGGTGGAAGTTGACATCTGGCAGTCTACAATCGCTCTGCGCTGCTGGTAAACTCTGGATAACATGTTTAATGTCGAATTCCATCTTGTGGGCACGTCGCACAACAGTCGGTGAGCGGGCAGTTGTAGGCGGCGCTGCGCTGCCCTGGGAATGGCAGCATCTGTGGTCGACTTGCGGAAATGCGCACAGATGCGGCGCACCTTGGTGAGCAAATCAGACAGATTGGGGTATGTCTTGAGGAACCACTGAACTATGAGATTGAACACGTGGGCCAGGCATGGCACATGTGTGAGTCTGCCGAGTTGCAGAGCCGCCACCAGGTTACGCCCATTGTCACACACAACCATGCCTGGCTTGAGGTTCAGCGGTGCCAGCCACAGATCGGTCTGCACCGTGATGCCCTGTAATAGTTCTTGGGCGGTGTGCCTTTTGTCACCTAAGCTCAGCAGTTTGAGCACCGCCTGCTGGCGCTTAGCCACGGCAATGCTGCTGCGGCTAGAGCTACCGACTGAAGGCGCCGTGCCCACGGATGGTAATTCGGAGTTGGAGGTGGGGGAGGAGGTGGAGGAGGAGGAGGGGTCGGAGGAGGAGGCATAGTACGTCTGAGAGACCGTAACTGAGGTAGGCCCCGCAATCCTCGGTGTGGGCAGTACATGAGCGGCCCCAGGGTCAGACTCGGTTTCAGCCTCCACCAAGTTAACCCAATGTGCCGTCAGTGAGATATAGTGTCCCTGCCCGGCAGCACTTTTCCACGTGTCCGTGGTTAGGTGGACCTTCTCAGTAACCGCGTTGGTCAGGGCACGGATGATGTTCTGTGACACGTGCTGGTGTAGGGCTGGGACGACACATCGGGAATAATGGTGGCAGCTGGGGACCGAATACCGAGGGGCAGCCACCGCCATGAGGTTGCGAAAGGCCTCGGTCTCTACCAGTCTATAGGGCAGCATCTCTAGGCTCAGCAATTTGGAGATGTGGATGTTGAGGGCTTGTGGGTGGGTGGAACTGTATTTCCTCTTGCGCTCCAGCGTCTGCTGTAAAGACAGCTGAACGCTTCGCAGGGAAACATTGGTGGAGGTTGTGGAAGATCGTGGAGGTGAAGGTGTGGTTTTCCGGCGGGAGGCGCTTGTGCCGGGGTCCTGGGCAGGGGGTTAACTAGCAGAGGCAGCGAGTGACACAGGGGAAGGAGCAGTGGTGTGACCCGCAGGAGGTGAACGGCCTTGGTTCCATTGAGTGGGGTGTTTAGCACTCATATGCTTGCGCATGCTGGTGGTGGTTAGGCTAGTAGTGGTGGCACCCCTGCTGATCCTGGTGTGGCACAGGTTGCACACCACAATTCGTCGGTCATCCTCAATTTCTTTAAAGAACCTCCAGACTTGCGAACATCTAGGCCTCACCATGGGAGCTTCACTACATGAAACAGTTGCTGCTGATGCACCAGCTCTGGCCCTGCTTCTCCCTCTGGCCACACCACTGCCTCTTCCAACCTGTTCTGGTGCAGCACTCGCCCCCTCGTCTTCACTCGGCTTATCAACCCAGCTTGGGTCAGTCACCTCGTCATCCTCCGATTCCTCAGTCTACTCCCCCCTCGGACTTCCTGCCCTGACAACAACTTTACCACTGTCTGACAACCGTGTCTCCTCATCGTCCGACACCTCTTTACACACTTCTTCCACTAAGTCAACAATGTCATCACCCACAGACTGTGACAGTTGGAAAACTTGGGCATCGGGAAAGAGGTCAGCAGCAACCTGAGAAGTGGTTTGTGACTATGGGAAGGGTCCAGAAAACAGTTCCTCAGAGTATGCCGGATCACATTCCAAATTTTACTGGGAGGGGGCAGACTGGAGGGAAGGAGGTTGAGGTGGAGGAGCCAGAGGAGTGCTCCCTTGGGTAAGGTGGGTGGACTGCATAGAAGACTGACTCGTGGACAAATTACTTGAAGCATTGTCTGCAATCCATGACATCACCTGTTTGCACTGTTGTGGTTTCAACAGTGCTCTACCACGTGTCCCTGTAAGTTGAGACATGAAGCTAGGGAGTGTAGCTCTGCGGCGTTCCCCTGCTCCCTCATCAGCAGGTACTGTCTCACCCTGCCAGGACCACGGCCTCTGCCCCCTGCAGTAAT
>ONZH01012389.1:0-26824 GCA_900303285.1 Rhinella marina | reverse complement strand
TGACCCAAAAGGGAATTTTTAGAGGGCCAACTGGCACTATTTTAAGACAATATTTCCCAGAGGGCCACCTACAGGCCCTCTCTCCAAACAATTTTTCAGGAGCGTCAACTACAGACACTCTAAAACCATTTTTCAGGAGCGTCAACTACAGACACTCTAAAACAATTTTTCAGGAGCGTCAACTACAGACACTCTAAAACAATTTTTCAGTATCGTCAACCACAGACACAAAAATTTTTTTTTTCGGAGGGTCGACTTCAGACACTCCAAAAAAAATTTTTGGGAGGCTCACCTACAGCCATTTGACTGCAATCTCAGTCGGACAAAGGCATTGGTGGTGTCACCGCCATGCTGTGTCAGGCTAAATTTTTGGGTGGTTCACCTGCTACCTCAGTCTAACTCGATCACTCTGTTGTCACCGCCGCCATACAGGGCCACGATAAATTTTTATGTGCTTCGCCTGCTCCTGCACTGTAACTCGGTCACTCTGTAGTCACAGCCATACAGGGCCACGATAAATTTTTATGTGCTTCGCCTGCTCCTGCACTGTAACTCGGTCACTCTGTAGTCACAGCCATACAGGGCCACGATAAATTTTTATGTGCTTCGCCTGCTCCTGCACTGTAACTCGGTCACTCTGTAGTCACAGCCATACAGGGCCACGATAAATTTTTATGTGCTTCGCCTGCTCCTGCACTGTAACTCGGTCACTCTGTAGTCACAGCCATACAGGGCCTCGATAAATTTTTATGTGCTTCGCCTGCTCCTGCACTGTAACTCGGTCACTCTGTAGTCACAGCCATACAGGGTCACGATAAATTTTTATGTGCTTCGCCTGCTCCTGCACTGTAACTCGGTCACTCTGTAGTCACAGCCATACAGGGCCACGCTAAATTTTTATGTGCTTCGCCTGCTCCTGCACTGTAACTCGGTCACTCTGTAGTCACAGCCATACAGGGCCACGATAAATTTTTATGTGCTTCGCCTGCTCCTGCACTGTAACTCGGTCACTCTGTAGTCACAGCCATACAGGGCACGATAAATTTTATGTGCTTCGCCTGCTCCTGCACTGTAACTCGGTCACTCTGTAGTCACAGCCATACAGGGCCACGATAAATTTTTATGTGCTTCGCCTGCTCCTGCACTGTAACTCGGTCACTCTGTAGTCACAGCCATACAGGGCCACGATAAATTTTTATGTGCTTCGCCTGCTCCTGCACTGTAACTCGGTCACTCTGTAGTCACAGCCATACAGGGCCACGATAAATTTTTATGTGCTTCGCCTGCTCCTGCAGTGTAACTCGGTCACTCTGTAGTCACAGCCATACAGGGCCACGCTAAATTTTATGTGCTTCGCCTGCTTCCTGCACTGTAACTCGGTCACTCTGTAGTCACAGCCATACAGGGCTCAGGCTAAATTTTTTATGTGCTTCGCCTGCTCCTGCACTGTAACTCGGTCACTCTGTAGTCCAAGCCATACAGGGTCACGCTAAATTTTTATGTGCTTCGCCTGCTCCTGCACGTGTAACTCGGTCACTCTGTAGTCACAGCCATACAGGGCCACGATAAATTTTTATGTGCTTCGCCTGCTCCTGCACTGTAACTCGGTCACTCTGTAGTCACAGCCATACAGGGCCACGATAAATTTTTATGTGCTTCGCTGCTCCTGCACTGTAACTCGGTCACTCTGTAGTCACAGCCATACAGGGTCACGCTAAATTTTTATGTGCTTCGCCTGCTCCTGCACTGTAACTCGGTCACTCTGTAGTCACAGCCATACAGGGCCACGATAAATTTTTATGTGCTTCGCCTGCTCCTGCACTGTAACTCGGTCACTCTGTAGTCACAGCCATAACAGGGCCACTGATAAATTTTTATGTGCTTCGCCTGCTCCTGCACTGTAACTCGGTCACTCTGTAGTCACAGCCATACAGGGCCTCAATAAATTTTTATGTGCTTCGCCTGCTCCTGCACTGTAATCGGTCACTCTGTAGTCACAGCCATACAGGGCCTCGATAAATTTTTATGTGCTTCGCCTGCTCCTGCACTGTAACTCGGTCACTCTGTTGTTCACAGCCATACAGGGTCACGCTAAATTTTTATGTGCTTCGCCTGCTCCTGCACTGTAACTCGGTCATCTCTGTAGTCACAGCCATACAAGGTCACGATAAATTTTTATTGTGCTTCGCCTGCTCCTGCACTGTAATTCGGTCACTCTGTGTCACAGCCATACAGGGCACGCATAAATTTTTATTGTGCTTCGCTGCTCCTGCACTGTACTCGGTCACTCTGTAGTCACAGCATACAGGGCCCGATAAATTTTTATGTGCTTCGCCTTGCTCCTGCACTGTAACTCGGTCACTCTGCTAGTCACAGCCATACAGGGTCACGCTAAATTTTTATGTGCTTCGCCTGCTCCTGCACTGTAACTCGGTCACTCTGTAGTCACAGCCATACAGGGTCACGCTAAATTTTTATGTGCTTCGCCTGCTCCTGCACTGTAACTCGGTCACTCTGTAGTCACAGCCATACAGGGCCACGATAAATTTTTATGTGCTTCGCCTGCTCCTGCACTGTAACTCGGTCACTCTGTAGTCACAGCCATACAGGGCCTCGATAAATTTTTATGTGCTTCGCCTGCTCCTGCACTGTAACTCGGTCACTCTGTAGTCACAGCCATACAGGGCCACGATAAATTTTTATGTGCTTCGCCTGCTCCTGCACTGTAACTCGGTCACTCTGTAGTCACAGCCATACAGGGCCACGATAAATTTTTATGTGCTTCGCCTGCTCCTGCACTGTAACTCGGTCACTCTGTAGTCACAGCCATACAGGGCCACGATAAATTTTTATGTGCTTCGCCTGCTCCTGCACTGTAACTCGGTCACTCTGTAGTCACAGCCATACAGGGCCACGATAAATTTTTATGTGCTTCGCCTGCTCCTGCACTGTAACTCGGTCACTCTGTAGTCACAGCCATACAGGGCCACGATAAATTTTTATGTGCTTCGCCTGCTCCTGCACTGTAACTCGGTCACTCTGTAGTCACAGCCATACAGGGCCTCGATAAATTTTTATGTGCTTCGCCTGCTCCTGCACTGTAACTCGGTCACTCTGTAGTCACAGCCATACAGGGCCACGATAAATTTTTATGTGCTTCGCCTGCTCCTGCACTGTAACTCGGTCACTCTGTAGTCACAGCCATACAGGGCCACTGTAAATTTTTATGTGCTTCGCCTGCTCCTGCACTGTAACTCGGTCACTCTGTAGTCACAGCCATACAGGGCCACGATAAATTTTTATGTGCTTCGCCTGCTCCTGCACTGTAACTCGGTCACTCTGTAGTCACAGCCATACAGGGCCACGATAAATTTTTATGTGCTTCGCCTGCTCCTGCACTGTAACTCGGTCACTCTGTAGTCACAGCCATACAGGGCCACGATAAATTTTTATGTGCTTCGCCTGCTCCTGCACTGTAACTCGGTCACTCTGTAGTCACAGCCATACAGGGCCACGATAAATTTTTATGTGCTTCGCCTGCTCCTGCACTGTAACTCGGTCACTCTGTAGTCACAGCCATACAGGGCCTCGATAAATTTTTATGTGCTTCGCCTGCTCCTGCACTGTAACTCGGTCACTCTGTAGTCACAGCCATACAGGGCCACGATAAATTTTTATGTGCTTCGCCTGCTCCTGCACTGTAACTCGGTCACTCTGTAGTCACAGCCATACAGGGCCACGATAAATTTTTATGTGCTTCGCCTGCTCCTGCACTGTAACTCGGTCACTCTGTAGTCACAGCCATACAGGGCCACGATAAATTTTTATGTGCTTCGCCTGCTCCTGCACTGTAACTCGGTCACTCTGTAGTCACAGCCATACAGGGCACGATAAATTTTTATGTGCTTCGCCTGCTCCTGCACTGTAACTCGGTCACTCTGTAGTCACAGCCATACAGGGTCACGCTAAATTTTTATGTGCTTCGCCTGCTCCTGCACTGTAACTCGGTCACTCTGTAGTCACAGCCATACAGGGCCACGATAAATTTTTATGTGCTTTCGCCTGCTCCTGCACTGTAACTCGGTCACTCTGTAGTCACAGCCATACAGGGGCCTCGATAAATTTTTTATGTGCTTCGCCTGCTCCTGCACTGTAACTCGGTCACTCTGTAGTCACAGCCATACAGGGCCACGATAAATTTTTATGTGCTTCGCCTGCTCCTGCACTGTAACTCGGTCACTCTGTAGTCACACAGCCATACAGGGCCACGATAAATTTTTATGTGCTTCGCCTGCTCCTGCACTGTAACTCGGTCACTCTGTAGTCACAGCCATACAGGGCCACGATAAATTTTTATGTGCTTCGCCTGCTCCTGCACTGTAACTCGGTCACTCTGTAGTCACAGCCATACAGGGCCACAATAAATTTTTATGTGCTTCGCCTGCTCCTGCACTGTAACTCGGTCACTCTGTAGTCACAGCCATACAGGGCCACGATAAATTTTTATGTGCTTCGCCTGCTCCTGCACTGTAACTCGGTCACTCTGTAGTCACAGCCATACAGGGCCACGATAAATTTTTATGTGCTTCGCCTGCTCCTGCACTGTAACTCGGTCACTCTGTAGTCACAGCCATACAGGGTCACGCTAAATTTTTATGTGCTTCGCCTGCTCCTGCACTGTAACTCGGTCACTCTGTAGTCACAGCCATACAGGGCCTCGATAAATTTTTATGTGCTTCGCCTGCTCCTGCACTGTAACTCGGTCACTCTGTAGTCACAGCCATACAGGGCCACGATAAATTTTTATGTGCTTCGCCTGCTCCTGCACTGTAACTCGGTCACTCTGTAGTCACAGCCATACAGGGCCACGATAAATTTTTATGTGCTTCGCCTGCTCCTGCACTGTAACTCGGTCACTCTGTAGTCACAGCCATACAGGGCCTCGATAAATTTTTATGTGCTTCGCCTGCTCCTGCACTGTAACTCGGTCACTCTGTAGTCACAGCCATACAGGGCCACGATAAATTTTTATGTGCTTCGCCTGCTCCTGCACTGTAACTCGGTCACTCTGTAGTCACAGCCATACAGGGCCACGATAAATTTTTATGTGCTTCGCCTGCTCCTGCACTGTAACTCGGTCACTCTGTAGTCACAGCCATACAGGGCCACGATAAATTTTTATGTGCTTCGCCTGCTCCTGCACTGTAACTCGGTCACTCTGTAGTCACAGCCATACAGGGCCACGATAAATTTTTATGTGCTTCGCCTGCTCCTGCACTGTAACTCGGTCACTCTGTAGTCACAGCCATACAGGGCCACGATAAATTTTTATGTGCTTCGCCTGCTCCTGCACTGTAACTCGGTCACTCTGTAGTCACAGCCATACAGGGCCACGATAAATTTTTATGTGCTTCGCCTGCTCCTGCACTGTAACTCGGTCACTCTGTAGTCACAGCCATACAGGGCCTCGATAAATTTTTATGTGCTTCGCCTGCTCCTGCACTGTAACTCGGTCACTCTGTAGTCACAGCCATACAGGGCCACGATAAATTTTTATGTGCTTCGCCTGCTCCTGCACTGTAACTCGGTCACTCTGTAGTCACAGCCATACAGGGCCACGATAAATTTTATGTGCTTCGCCTGCTCCTGCACTGTAACTCGGTCACTCTGTAGTCACAGCCATACAGGGCCACGATAAATTTTTATGTGCTTCGCCTGCTCCTGCACTGTAACTCGGTCACTCTGTAGTCACAGCCATACAGGGCCACGATAAATTTTTATGTGCTTCGCCTGCTCCTGCACTGTAACTCGGTCACTCTGTAGTCACAGCCATACAGGGCCACGATAAATTTTTATGTGCTTCGCCTGCTCCTGCACTGTAACTCGGTCACTCTGTAGTCACAGCCATACAGGGCCTCACGATAAATTTTTATGTGCTTCGCCTGCTCCTGCACTGTAACTCGGTCACTCTGTAGTCACAGCCATACAGGGCCACGATAAATTTTTATGTGCTTCGCCTGCTCCTGCACTGTAACTCGGTCACTCTGTAGTCACAGCCATACAGGGCCACGATAAATTTTTATGTGCTTCGCCTGCTCCTGCACTGTAACTCGGTCACTCTGTAGTCACAGCCATACAGGGCCACGATAAATTTTTATGTGCTTCGCCTGCTCCTGCACTGTAACTCGGTCACTCTGTAGTCACAGCCATACAGGGCCAAAATAAATTTTTATGTGCTTCGCCTGCTCCTGCACTGTAACTCGGTCACTCTGTAGTCACAGCCATACAGGGCCACGATAAATTTTTATGTGCTTCGCCTGCTCCTGCACTGTAACTCGGTCACTCTGTAGTCACAGCCATACAGGGCCATGCTAAATTTTTATGTGCTTCGCCTGCTCCTGCACTGTTAACTCGGTCACTCTGTAGTCACAGCCATACAGGGCCACGATAAATTTTTATGTGCTTCGCCTGCTCCTGCACTGTAACTCGGTCACTCTGTAGTCACAGCCATACAGGGCCACGATAAATTTTTATGTGCTTCGCCTGCTCCTGCACTGTAACTCGGTCACTCTGTAGTCACAGCCATACAGGGCCACGATAAATTTTTATGTGCTTCGCCTGCTCCTGCACTGTAACTCGGTCACTCTGTAGTCACAGCCATACAGGGCCACGATAAATTTTTATGTGCTTCGCCTGCTCCTGCACTGTAACTCGGTCACTCTGTAGTCACAGCCATACAGGGCCACGCTAAATTTTTATGTGCTTCGCCTGCTCCTGCACTGTAACTCGGTCACTCTGTAGTCACAGCCATACAGGGCCACGATAAATTTTTATGTGCTTCGCCTGCTCCTGCACTGTAACTCGGTCACTCTGTAGTCACAGCCATACAGGGCCACGATAAATTTTTATGTGCTTCGCCTGCTCCTGCACTGTAACTCGGTCACTCTGTAGTCACAGCCATACAGGGCCACGATAAATTTTTATGTGCTTCGCCTGCTCCTGCACTGTAACTCGGTCACTCTGTAGTCACAGCCATACAGGGCCACGATAAATTTTTTATGTGCTTCGCCTGCTCCTGCACTGTAACTCGGTCACTCTGTAGTCACAGCCATACAGGGCCACGATAAATTTTTATGTGCTTCGCCTGCTCCTGCACTGTAACTCGGTCACTCTGTAGTCACAGCCATACAGGGCCACGATAAATTTTTATGTGCTTCGCCTGCTCCTGCACTGTAACTCGGTCACTCTGTAGTCACAGCCATACAGGGCCACGATAAATTTTATGTGCTTCGCCTTGCTCCTGCACTGTAACTCGGTCACTCTCTTTGTCACAGCCATACAGGGCCACGATAAATTTTTATGTGCTTCGCCTGCTCCTGCACTGTAACTCGGTCACTCTGTAGTCACAGCCATACAGGGCCTCGATAAATTTTTATGTGCTTCGCCTGCTCCTGCACTGTAACTCGGTCACTCTGTAGTCACAGCCATACAGGGCCACGATAAATTTTTATGTGCTTCGCCTGCTCCTGCACTGTAACTCGGTCACTCTGTAGTCACAGCCATACAGGGCCACGATAAATTTTTATGTGCTTCGCCTGCTCCTGCACTGTAACTCGGTCACTCTGTAGTCACAGCCATACAGGGCCACGATAAATTTTTATGTGCTTCGCCTGCTCCTGCACTGTAACTCGGTCACTCTGTAGTCACAGCCATACAGGGCCACGATAAATTTTTATGTGCTTCGCCTGCTCCTGCACTGTAACTCGGTCACTCTGTAGTCACAGCCATACAGGGCCACGATAAATTTTTATGTGCTTCGCCTGCTCCTGCACTGTAACTCGGTCACTCTGTAGTCACAGCCATACAGGGCCACGCTAAATTTTTATGTGCTTCGCCTGCTCCTGCAGTGTAACTCGGTCACTCTATAGTCACAGCCATACAGGGCCACGATAAATTTTTATGTGCTTCGCCTACTTCTGCACTGTAACTTGGTCACTCTGTTGTCACAGCCATACAGGGTGACGATAAATTTTTGTGTGCTTCGCCTGCTCCTGCAGTGTAACTCGGTCACTCTGTAGTCACAGCCATACAGGTCACGCTAAATTTTTATGTGCTTCGCCTGCTCCCGCAGTGTAACTCGGTCACTCTGTTGTCGCAGCCATTCAGGGACACGCTAAATTTTTATGTGCTTCGCCTTGCTCCCTGCAGTGTAACTCGGTCACTCTGTAGTCACAGCCATACAGGGACACGATAAATTTTTTATGTGCTTCGCTTGCTCCCGCAGTGTAACTCCGGTCACTCTGTAGTCACTGCCATACAGGGGCCACAATAAATTTTTATGTGCTTCGCCTGCTTCCGCACTGTAACTCGATCACTCTGTAGTCACAGCCATACAGGGCCACAATAAATTTTTATGTGCTTCGCCTGCTCCTGCACTGTAACTCGGTCATTCTGTAGTCACAGCCATACAGGGCCACAATAAATTTTTATGTGCTTCGCCTGCTCCCGCAGTGTAACTCGGTCACTCTGTTGTCGCAGCCATTCAGGGACACGATAAATTTTTATGTGCTTCGCCTGCTCCTGCAGTGTAACTCGGTCACTCTGTAGTCACAGCCATACAGGGACACGATAAATTTTTATGTGCTTCGCTTGCTCCCGCAGTGTAACTCGGTCACTCTGTAGTCACTGCCATACAGGGGCCACAATAAATTTTTATGTGCTTCGCCTGCTTCCGCACTGTAACTCGATCACTCTGTAGTCACAGCCATACAGGGCCACAATAAATTTTTATGTGCTTCGCCTGCTTCCGCACTATAACTCGGTCATTCAGTAGTCACAGCCATACAGGGCCACAATAAATTTTTATGTGCTTCGCCTGCTCCTGCACTGTAACTCGGTCACTCTGTTGTCACAGCCATACAGGGTCACGCTAAATTTTTATGTGCTTCGCCTGATCCTGCAGTGTAACTCGGTTGCTCTGTAGTCACAGCAATACAGGGCCACAATAAATTTTTATGTGCTTCGCCTGCTCCTGCACTGTTACTCGGTCACTCTGTAGTCACAGCCATACTGGGTAACGCAGAATTATTATGTGCTTCGCCTGCTCCTGCAGTGTAACTCGGTCACTGTGTAGTCACAGCCATACAGGGCCATGATAAATTTTTAAGTGCTTCGCCTGCTCCTGCCACTGTAACTCAGTCACCCTGTAGTCATAGCTATAAAGGGCCATGATAAATTTTTATGTGCTTCGCCTGCTCCTGCACTGTAACTCGGTCACTCTGTAGTCACAGCCATACAGGGCCACAATAAATTTTTATGTGCTTCGCCTGCTCCTGCACTGTAACTCGGTCACTCTGTAGTCACAGCCATACAGGGCCACGATAAATTTTTATGTGCTTCGTCGGCTCCTGCAGTGTAACTCGTTCACTCTGTAGTCACAGCCATATAGGGCAACTATAAATTTTTATTTGCTTCGCCTTCACCTGCACTTTAACTCGGTCACTCTGTAGTCACAACCATAAAGGGCCACGATAAAGTATTATGTGCTTCGCCTGCTCCTGCAGTGTATCTCGGTCACTCTGTAGTCACAGCCATACAAGGTCACGCTAAATTTTTATGTTCTTCGCCTGCTCCCGCAGTGTAACTCGGTCACTCTCTTGTCACAGCCATACAGGGCCACGATAAATTTTTATGTGCTTCGCCTGCTCCTGCACTGTAACTCGGTCACTCTGTAGTCACAGCCATACAGGGCCACGATAAATTTTTATGTGCTTCGCCTGCTCCCGATCTGTAACTCGGTCACTTTGTAGTCACAATCATACAGGGCCACAATAAATTTTTATGTGCTTCGCTTGCTCCCGCAGTGTTACTCGGTCACTCTAGTCATAGCCATACAGGGCAACGATAAATTTTTATGTGCTTCGCCTGCTCCTGAACTGTAACTCGGTCACTCTGCAGTCACAGCCATACTGGGTCACGCAAAATTATTATGTGCTTAGCCTACTCCTGCCGTGTAACTCGGTCACTCTGTAGTCACAGCCATACAGGGCCACGATAAATTTTTATGTGCTTCGCCTGCTCCTGCACTGTAACTCAGTCACTCTGTAGTCACAGCCATACAGGCCACGATAAATTTTTATGTGCTTCGCCTGCTCCTGCAGTGTAACTCGGTCACTCTGTAGTCGCAGCCATACAGGGCCACGATAAATTTTTATGTGCTTCGCATGCTCCTTCACTGTAACTCGGTCACTCTGTTGTCACAGCCATACAGGGTCACTCTAAATTTTTATGTGCTTAGCCTACTCCTGCAGTGTAGCTCGGTCACTCTGTAGTCACAGCCATAAAGGTGCACAATAAATTTTTATGTGCTTCGCCTGCTCCTGCACTGTAACTTGGTCACTCTGTAGTCACAGCCATACTGGGCCACGATAAATTTTTATGTGCTTCGCCCTCTCTTGCACTTTAACTCGGTCACTCTGTAGTCACAGCCATACATGGCAAAGATAAATTTTTATGTGCTTCGCCTGCTCCTGCAGTGTAACTCGGTCACTCTGTAGTCACAGCCATAAAGGGCCACGATAAATTTTTATGCTCTTTGCATGCTCCTGCACTGTAACTCGGTCACTCTGTAGTCACAGCCATACAGGGCCACAATAGATTTTTTTGTGCTTCGCCTTCTCTTACACTTTAACTCGGTCACTCTGTAGTCACAGCCATAAAGGGCCACGATAAATTTGTATGTGTTTCGCCTGCTCCTGCAGTGTAATTTGGTCACTCTGTTGTCACAGCCGTACAGGTTCACGCTAAATTTTTATGTTCTTCGCCTGCTCCCGCAGTGTTACTCTGTCACTCTGTTGTCACAGCCATACAGAGTCACGCTAAATTTTTATGTGCTTTGCCTGCTCCTGCAGTGTAACTCGGTCACTCTGTAATCACAGCCATACAGGGTCGCGCTAAATTTTTATGTGCTTCGCCTGCTCCCGCAGTGTAACTTGGTCACTCTGTTGTCGCAGCCATACAGGGTCACGCTAAATTTTTATGTGCTTCGCCTTCTCCTGCAGTGTAACTCGGTCACTCTGTAATCATAGCCATACAGGGCCACAATAAATTTTTAAGTGCTTCGCCTGCTCCTGCACTTTAACTCGGTCCACTCTGTTGTCACCGACATACAGGGTCACGCTAAATTTTTATGTGCTTCACCTGCTCCTGCAGTGTAACTCGGTCACTGTGTAGTCACAGCCATACAGGGCAACAATAAATTTTTATGTGCTTCGCCTGCTCCTGCGCTGCAACTCGGTCACTCTGTAGTCACAGCCAAACAGGGCCACGTTAAATTTTTATGTGCTTCGCCTGCTCCTGCAGTGTAACTAGGTCACTCTGTAGTCACAGCCATACAGGGCCACGCTAAACTTTTATGTTCTTCGCCTGCTCCTGCAGTGAAACTCGGTCACTCTGTAGTCACAGCCAAACAGGGCCACAATAAATTTTTATGTGCTTCGCCTTCTCTTGCACTTTAACTCGATTACTCTGTAGTCACAGCGATAAAGGGCCACGATAAATTTTTATGTGCTTCGTCTGCTCCTGCAGTGTAACTCGGTCATTCTGTTGTCAAAGCAATACAGAGTCACGCTAAATTTTTATGTGCTTCGCCTGCTCCTTCACTGTTATTCGGTCCACTCTGTTGTCACAGACATACAGGGTCACGCTAAATTTTTATGTGCTTCAACTGTTCCTGCAGTGTAACTCGGTCACTCTGTAGTCACAGCCATACAGGGCCACAATAAATTTTTATGTGCTTCTCCTGCTCCTGCACTGCAACTCGGTCACTCTGTTGTCACAGCCAAACAGGGTCACGCTAAATTTTGATGTGCTTCGCCTGCTTCTGCAGTGTAACTTGGTCACTGTGTAGTCACAGCCATACAGGGCCACAATACATTTTTATGTGCTTCGCCTGCTCTTGCAGTGTAACTCGGTCACTCTGTAGTCACAGCCATACAGGGCAACTATAAATTTTTATGTGCTTCGCCTTCTCTTGCACTTTAACTCGGTCACTCTGTAGTCACAGCCGTACAGGGCCACTATAAATTTTTATGTGCTTCGTCTGCTCCTGCAGTGTAACTCGGTCACTCTGTAGTCACAGCCATACAGGGCCACTGAAAATTTTTATGTGCTGTGCCTGCTCCTGCACTGTAACTCGGTCACTCTGTAGTCACAGCCATACAGGGAAACAATAAATTTTTATGTGCTTCACCTTCTCTTGCACTTTAACTCGGTCACTCTGTAGTCACAGCCGTACAGGGCCACGATAAATTTTTATGTGCTTCGTCAGCTCCTGCAGTGTAACTCGGTCACTCTGTAGTCACAGCCATACCGATTCACACTAAATTTTTATGTTCTTTGCCTGCTCCCGCAGTGTAACTCGGTCACTCTGTTGTCACAGCCATACAGAGTCACGCTAAATTTTTATGTGCTTCGCCTGCTCCTGCAGTGTAACTCGGTCACTCTGTAGTCACAGCCATACAGGGCCACGCTAAACTTTTATGTGCTTCGCCTGCTCCTGCAGTGTAACTTGGTCACTCTGTAGTCACAGCCATACAGGGCCACTATAAATTTTTATGTGCTTCGCCTGCTCCTGCACTGTAACTCGGTCACTCTGTAGTCACAGCCATACAGGGCCACGATAAATTTTTATGTGTTTTGCTTGCTCCCGCAGTGTTACTCGGTCACTCTGTAGTCACAGCCATATAGGGCCACAATAAATTTTTATGTGCTTCGCCTGCTCCTGCAGTGTAACTTGGTCACTCTGTAGTCACAGCCATACATGGCCACGATAAATTTATATGCGCTTCGTCTGCTCCTGCACTGTAACTCGGTCACTCTGTAGTCACAGCCATACAGGGCCACGATAAATTTTTATGTGCTTTGCCTGCTCCTGCACTGTAACTCGGTCACTCTGTAGTCACAGTCATACAGGGTCACACTAATTTTTTCTGTGCTTCGCCTGCTCTCGCAGAGTAACTCGGTCACTCTGTTGTCGCAGCCATTCAGGGTCACGCTAAATTTTTATGTGCTTCGCCTGCTCCTGCAGTGTGACTCGGTCACTCTGTAGTTACAGCCATACAGGGCCACGTTAAATTTTTATGTGCTTCGCTTGTTCCCGCATTGTAACTCGGTCACTCTGTAGTCACAGCCATACAGGGGCCACAATAAATTTTTTATGTGCTTCGCCTGCTCCTGCACTGTAACTCTTTCACTCTGTTGTCACAGACATACAGGTTCACGCTAAATTTTTATGTATTTTGCCTGCTCCTGCAGTGTAACTCGGTCACTCTGTAGTCACAGCCATACAGGGCCACAATAAATTTTTATGTGCTTCGCCTGCTCCTGGAGTGTAACTCGGTCACTCTAGTCACAGCCATACATGGCAAAGATAAATTTTTATGTGCTTCGCCTGCTCATGCAGTGTAACTCGGTCACTCTGTAGTCACAGCCATACAGGGCCACGATAAATTTTTATGCGCTTTGCATGCTCCTGCACTGTAACTCGGTCACTCTGTAGTCACAGCCATACAGGGCCACAATAAATTTTTATGTGCTTCGCCTTCTCTTGCACTTTAACTCGGTCACTCTGTAGTCACAGCCATAAAGGCCTCAATAAATTTTTATGTGCTTCGCCTGCTCCTGCAGTGTAATTCGGTCACTCTGTAGTCACAGCCATACAGGGCCACGATAAATTTTTATGTGCTTCGCCTGCTCCTTCACTGTAACTCGATCACTCTGTTGTCACAGCCATACTAGGTCACTCTAAATTTTTATGTGCTTCGCCTGCTCCTGCACTGTAACTCGGTCACTCTGTAGTCACAGCCATACAGGGCCACAATAAATTTTTATGTGCTTCGCCTTCTCCTGCACTGTAACTCGGTCACTCTGTAGTCACAGCCATACAGGGCCACGATAAATTTTTATGCGCTTCGCCTGCTCCTGCACTGTAACTCGGTCACTCTGTAGTCACAGCCATACAGGGCCACAATAAATTTTTATGTGCTTCGCCTTCTCTTGCACTTTAACTCGGTCACTCTGTAGTCACAGCCATACAGGGCCACAATAAATTTTTATGTGCTTCGCCTGCTCCTGCAGTGTAATTCGGTCACTCTGTAGTCACAGCCATACAGGGCCACGATAAATTTTTATGTGCTTCGCCTGCTCCTGCACTGTAACTCGATCACTCTGTTGTCACAGCCATACTGGGTCACTCTAAATTTTTATGTGCTTCGCCTGCTCCTGCACTGTAACTCGGTCACTCTGTAGTCACAGCCATACAGGGCCACGATAAATTTTTATGTGCTTTGCCTGCTCCTGCACTGTAACTCGGTCACTCTGTAGTCACAGCCATACAGGGCCACCATAAATTTTTATGTGCTTCTCCTGTTCCCGCAGTGTAACTTTGTCACTCTGTTGTCACAGCCATACAGAGTCACGCTAAATTTTTATGTGCTTCGCCTGCTCCTTCAGTGTAACTCGGTCACTCTGTAATCACAGCCATACAGGGTCGCGCTAAATTTTTATGTGCTTCGCCTGCTCCTGCAGTGTAACTCGGTCACTCTGTAGTCATAGCCATACAGGGCCACGATAAATTTTTAAGTGCTTCGCCTGCTCCTGCACTGTAACTCGGTCCACTCTGTTGTCACAGACATAAAGGGTCACGCTAAATTTTTATGTGCTTCACCTGCTCCTGCAGTGTAACTCGGTCACTCTGTAGTCACAGCCATACAGGGCCACAATAAATTTTTATGTGCATTCGCCTGCTCCTGCACTGCAACTCGGTCACTCTGTTGTCACAGCCATACAGGGTAACGCTAAATTTTTTTGTGCTTCGCCTGCTTCTGCAGTGTAACTCGGTCACTGTGTAGTCACAGCCATACAGGGCCACGCTAAATTTTTATGTGCTTCGCCTGCTCCTGCAGTGTAACTCGGTCACTCTGTAGTCACAGCCATACAGGGCATCTATAAATTTTTATGTGCTTCGCCTGCTCCTGCACTGTAACTCGGTCACTCTGTAGTCACAGCTATACAGGGCCACAATAAATTTTTATGTGCTTCGCATTCTCTTTCACTTTAACTCGGTCATTCTGTAGTCACAGCCATACAGGGACACGATAATTTTTCATGTGCTTTGCCTGTTCCTGCACTGTAACTCAGTCACTCTGTAGTCACAGCCATACAGGGCCACGATAATTGTTTATGTGCTTCGCCTGTTCCTGCACTGTAACTCAGTCACTCTGTAGTCACAGCCATACAGGGCCACGATAAATTTTTATGTGCTTCGCCTGCTCCTGCAGTGTAACTCGGTCACTCTGTAGTCACAGCCATATCGGGCAACGATAAATTTCTATGTACTTCGTCTGCTCCTGCACTGTAATTCGGTCACTCTGTATTCACAGCCATACAGGGCCACGATAAATTTTTATGTGCTTCGCCTGCTCCTGCATTGTAACTCGGTCACTCTGTTGTCACAGCCATACTGGGTCACTCTAAATTTTTATGTGCTTCGCCTGCTCCTGCAGTGTAACTCGGTCACTCTGTAGTCACAGCCATACAGGTCCACAATAAATTTTTATGTGCTTCGCCTGCTCCTGCACTGTAACTTGGTCACTCTGTAGTCACAGCCATACAGGGCCATGATAAATTTTTATGTGCTTCGCCTGCTCCTGCACTATAACTCTGTCACTCTGTAGTCACAGCCATACAGGGCCACAATCAATTTTTATGAGCTTCGCCTGCTCCTGTAGTGTAACTCGGTCACTCTGTAGTCACAGCCATACAGGGCCACAATAAATTTTTATGTGCTTCGCCTGCTCCTGCACTGTAACTCGGTCACTCTGTAGTCACAGCCATACAGGGCCACGATAAATTTTTATGTGCTTCGCCTGCTCCTGCAGTGTAACTCGGTCACTCTGTAGTCACAGCCATACAGGGCCACGATAAATTTTTATGTGCTTTGCCTGCTCCTGCAGTGTAACTCGGTCACTCTGTAGTCACAGCCATACAGGGCCACGATAAATTTTTATGGTCTGGGTGAGCACAATAGCCTTGAGGGTCCCCACCAGGCTGTTGTCTAAGAATTTGGGGTAATGGTGGGATTAGGCAGCCTCAGAGGCATCCATGTATGCTGCCCCTGCTTTTTCCTGTCCATTTCCATGGTGTTTCTATCATTTTCTGAGGTTTCCAGGTTTTCACCCAGCCTTCCCTAGACAGTGCCTTGGTTCCCTGCAAAAAATGCTCGTGTCTCCCATTGACTTCAATGGGGTTCGTTATTCAAAACGAGCACCCGAGCTACGGGAAAAATTTGACTCGAATAACGAGCACCCGAGCATTTTAGTGCTCGCTCATCTCTAATTATCCTGTATGCAATTTGACAGCAAGTTGGTACGATTTTTCTGATATTCATTATTACACTATATTGTGGGTAGAATATAACGAGTGTGGTAACATGGCAATTTGTAATGCCCAAATATTCCCTGTGAGTTTTGGCCACTGTGTTATGGATGTTAGGTTCCTTCTATCTGTTGTCAGGGAGAGGAGCTCTCATTTCGTGACATTCACTTTATACCCTGAATACATCCTGAACAAGGAGAGGGCATCAAATATGTTGTGTATCTGTTCCTAAGGCTTCAGAGTAACACTATGTTGTCTGGGAACAGAGCAGCCTTGATTTGATGTTTACCAACTGATATATGCTCAAATAGATCCGGTCCACAGAGATATCTTGCCAGCAGTTCCAGTGCTAGATTGAATAACAACAGTGATAGGGGGCATCACTAAAGGGATGAGAGAAAACCCTATGTATACACACAGATTTTGAGTGTATCATACTGTTTAGAAAGAAATACTTTAAAAGCTCCCATGAAACTTATTCTGTCCAAGACTGAGTCCAACCACCCCCACCGAACGTTATAAAAAGCTTTCTCTGCATCCACTGTAAGGAAGTTTCCCCTGGGTGAGGAGCTGGTGTACCCAGTCAAGCACTGTAAGAACTGTTGTAATATTCATTACCACTGATCTGGGGCAATAAAGTGTGGCAGGAAGTGTGCTAAATGATCCGCCAGTAGCCCAGTATCTTAGATAATAGATTAGTATCAACATTTGTCATCAAGATGGGTCAGTAGGATCCGGGGAGCAGGGGGTCTTTTCTGGGCTTGGGAAGCATTTTTTTAAATGAGGTACACACATTAACAGGGGATTCCTCATCATTAAGCACAAGGGCGTTGGCATTACCCAGCTTCATGATTGCTTCCTTTAGTTCCTGACTATTAATGTCAGAATTTAAAATAACCAACTGATCTGACCTCCGGAAGACTGACTTTTTCCAACAGGGTCTCATTTAAGTTCAGATGAGCATCATCTTTATACAAAGCCTATAATAGGAACCTAGGTTGGAATTTATGATTGCCGGATTAGTGACAACTTTTCCTCTTAGATATCGTTTCTATATGAAACCTGTGGGTTGTTTTTAGTGATGAGCGAGCCGGAGCGGCAAGATTCGGGATTCGCACGAATCTTGCCCGCTTCGGCTCGGCTCGGCATCCCGAGGCAGAGCGGATTCGTGAAGATTCGTGAGTCACTGCCAATTTGAAATGCCCGGTTTTTTCAGCCAATCAGCATCAAAGGGAAGCCTGTGGGAATGCCTGCTGTGATGTAACAGCCCCTATACCTCCCCAGCAGTGATTGGCTGGCAGTGACATGTGACATAAATTTACATAAGGTACGGACCTGCAGCATCAGCCTCAGGCCTCATTCACACGTCCGCAAAAATCGTCCGCATCCGATCCGCAATTTGCGGACGGGTGCGGACCAGGTGCAGACCCATTCACAGTCAAAAGATGCGGACGGCACACTGTCTCCGTGGGTCCGGAAAAAAATAGAACATGTCCTATTCTTGTCCGGATCCACGGACAGGAAAAGGCATTTCTATCATGTGCGTTCCGCAAATTGCGGACTGCACATGGGCCGCTGTCCGTGTTTTGCAGATCCGCAGATTCCTATGCATTTCCAAGGTGTTTCCATCATTTTCTGAGGTTTTCACATGTTGGGGCAAACTTGACTGTGCAGAACCTTTGGCCCCTGCAAAAAGATTCGGGTCTCCCATAGACTTTAATGGGATTCGTGATTCGGCCCGAATCCCCTAATCTTTTAGGATTCGCTCATCTCTAGTTGTTTTCCTTTCGCTATGTTGGACAATAACCTGCCAGATTTGTTGCCAAATCTATGCAAGGTCCCCACAAAAGCAGTCTGTTGCAAGGTCTTTCTTTCCGCCACCCTTATAATCCTGTTGCGCAGTCACCCATGCCTCCCAGTTAGTCATCATGGAAGCGAGAAGGAATGCTGTATAAGTGTGTCTCACTTTCAAACTAGCCTGCTCTAACTGCTGAAGTGCCTCTTTGGTTTTGCCCAGTACATAGGACATAATGTGGCCTTGTAGAATCACTTTAGCAGTGTTCTAGAATACCCAAGGAGAACCAATATGAAGTGCATTATCTGTAATAAAATCTGCCAACCATCCCTGCAGTTTCTGTATGAAACTTACACTGGATGGTAAATGGGATTGGAAGCTCTACAAATAGTCTGATGTTCTGGGGAAAGTATCTTTTAGAATCAGGATAACCAGGGCATGATCTGATATAACTAAATCCCCAACTACCTTCTCTATCCTTGACTGCTAAGAATAATGTACAAAAAGATTATCGATTCTCGACCACGACCCTTGAGAATGTGAGTAGAATGTGTAGGTTATTTCATCAGGATGGAGCAATCGCCAGGTGTCTATGAGGCCTGTATTGGTCATGAGAGGGGCAAGTACCTTATCTTGAGTTCCTACACCTGCCTGCAGTGGGGATGCCTGTTTCCTATCCACTCCGACATGTACAACTGAGTTTAAATCTCCTTCACTATCTTGTGCAAGCAAGAATTTGACAACAATTTGGCTTCCAACTACTGGAAAAATGAAGTGTTATGCATATAAGGTCCATATATATTATAGAGACAAAACTGGGTTCTTTGTACTTAAAGGTTAACATGGACTAATCTGCTCTGGTCATCTGTATTTATCTAAGAACTTGGCAGTCGAGTTGCTTGTATATCAGCACAAACACCCCAGCTTTGCGTTGTATTGAAGGAGAACCCAAGAGTTGACCACCCATAGCCGTTTCATGCAGTCATAGGGTTGAGATTCTTATTGGGTCTTCTGTAGTAGAGCTATAACCGGATTACATATTTTTTAGATATCTAAGGATCATCCACCTTTTATGATGAGATCATAGCACCTTAACTTTCCAGGACACAACTTTCATAGTCGAGCATGTGAGAGCACCTGATTATACTTGGGCACTCCATGTGGACCTGTTCTCCACCTATAGGCTGCTAATCCCCGAAACTCAAACCCCAAACAAAGAAACACCCTCCTTGCCAACCAAAACAAAAGAGATATTAACCTGCCACATTCATTTCCCGCCATACAGTTAAGCATGTGAGACTTTCTTTTTTCTGGGAGCGGGCCTCTCTCCCCTCTCCCTTCTAGCAGTAAACAGAAAGTGTCCAAACTGTTCATAGAAGGCTATAAAGTGCACATAAAGCCATAATTAAAGGACCCTTAAAGGCCACATATCTCTTATCAAAACATAACATCCCCCATCCCAGCATCATCTAATATGGCATTGGTAGGCACTTAGCAGGGGCGTAGCTATAGGGGGTGCAGAGGTAGCAGTCGCTACCGGGCCCAGGAGCCTGAGGGGCCCAAAAACCCTGGTGCCATATAAGAAGACACACAGAGCACTAAGGGTAGGGGGGCCCAAGCTGAACTCTTGCATCAGGGCCCATGGGTCTTTAGCTACGACCCTGGCACTTAGTAAAGATTACTTGCTATAAGTGAAACACAAAAATCCAGTTGATGACGACCCCGCATATTAGATAGTAAAAGTTCTATCCCGCCAGCTGGAGAGTTCCCCATATGCTGTCCTTCGGCTACGTTCTAAATCTTATGCTTTTCAGCAATATACTACATGATAAGCATAGATTTCTTTCAGTAAAACTAGTCAAAGGGTACTAACATTTATTAAAGCTAACATGCATTTCTGTATAAATAGATACTTAGAGTAACAGATAGACAGATAAGTACAGTGCCTTGCTAAAGTATCCAGTTAGGTAGGTTGCATATTCTTCAATTCATGCGGCAGTATTTCAGTTGGATTGAGGTCTAGCTATTCCAAGACATTCAAATGCGCACTGTATTGCCCATTGTGGGCACGGCATCGGCGTAGCCACTGCGCATGCGCCGGCTGGGGGACAGACTGGAACAGATGGAGGACGCAAGTGAAGAGGAGGGTGGGCAGAGGCAGTGACAGTGGCGGGGAGAGCGTGAAAAAAAGCAGAAGAGCCCGGGCTCCACGGCGTTGAGTTCCGCCTCCGGGCACTTCTAATTAGGGTGAGGGGAGGGGACTTGAGCATGGCGCACGAATACACTCGGTGCTCGGCAGAGCACCAAGTGTACTCGAGCGCTGGCATGCTCGGCCGAACAGTGAGTTCGACCGAGCAGGCTCGCTCATCACTATCGTTCAGTTTGTGGGCCCAAGGCAATGAAAGCATCACCACTATGCTTTACTGTAAAAATAATATTCTTAGGGTGATGGTGTTTGTGCCACACATTGCATTTCCCATGTTGGTCCTAAAGTTCAGTTTTAGTCTAACCTGACTAGAGAATCTTCTTCTATGTTTTTGGGGAGTATGACACATGCGTTTTGTCAAACTGCAAATGCATTTTGTTATGTTTTGTCTAAAGCCATGGCTCACTTTCAGAAGTTTAGAAACGCCAGCACAAGGGGGAGATCCTGGTAAAAATGAAGCAAATTGATTGTAAACGAATCGTATTAATTATGAATGTCACAAAAATTCTTTTGCCAAATGAATCCAAAATTTTGACGATTCACTTTGGATGAAAGGCACAAAACTGCGCCTGCCATTTTACTGTGAACACACAAAGGAAACTGGCTGGCAGACAACTTGCTAGCCAGTCAATGGGCAACATATCAGCAAGTCCTTATGGCCGTATGTATAAAGCACAAATGCCTTTCAGAGCTCAGTCTGCCATGTGAGGGTGTACATGTGTGTAATATGTCCTGGCAGACACCAATTACAGACACAATCCAGCCATATTAGGTTGTGGTAAGGATAGTTTAGGTATATATTTAATTAGGTTAGTTAGGGGAGGGCAGCTGCTGGCAAGTGGAAAGCTTCATGTAATGCACCGCAATCACCAAAATCCCACATCCTGTGCATGAGTGGTCAGACTAAAAAAAAACAAAAAAAAAAACAACTCTATGGTTCATAAGTGTTTTACAGTTTGATTTTTTCCCAGCACTTCCGGCAGCATACATTGCGCTGGAAATGCTGTGCAATTCCACCTTCTTCTGAAAAAGAATTACAATTAGAGATGGGCGAACATGCTTGTCCGAGCTTGGTGCTCGTTCGAGCATTAGGGTATTCGTACATGCTCGATACTCGGAACAGCATCTCACGATACTCGAGGAAATGGCATCTTCCTCTTCCTGCATGTTAGGCCCTTTTTTCTCAGCCAATCAACATGCAGGAGAGTCTTTGGTACCCCCTAGCATCACGTGGAACCCCTACAAGTCGATAGCAGGGATTGGCTGGCCAGATCAGATGACCTGGGAATATAAGAATCTGGTCCTGCGCTGCTCGCCTCAGACGCTGCCTGGATGAGATTAGGGACAGAGCTGCTGTCTGTCAGGGAGAGTGTTAGGGCCTCAATTTAGATTTTGGTTAGGCAGGAATAATCCTCAAAGAACCCAACATCCCTTTTAAGGGCTACAAGCACCTTTTTTTTTTGGTCACCTCCTGGCTGCTGGCTGGGACTTGTAGTGCAGCTACCACCATCTTGGCTGCACACTGTGAACAATGACTGGTGGCAGAAAGGGGACAGCACGTGGTCCACACAGACCCCAAAGAAATTGTCCAAAGTCCTCTCATTACTCATTTTTGCTACTGCTGTACCTTGGCTTGCTGGGATCTGTAGTGCAGTCTAGGGAATACGTTTTTTCTCTCAGTTATATATACTACAGTGCACTGAAAAATTCTGTTGCGTGCGGTAGAGTAGCCGCAGTCTAGAAAATAAGTTTTTTCTCTCAGTTATATATAATACAGTGCAGTGAACAATTCTGTCATGTGCGGTACAGTAGCCGGAGTCTAGAAAATACATTTTTTCTCTCAGTTATATATACTGCAGTGCAGTGAAAAATTCTGTCGTGTGCGGTACAGTAGCCGGAGTCTAGAAAATATGTTTTTTCTCTCAGTTATATATACTACAGTCCAGTGAAAAATTGAGTGGTGTGCGGTACAATAGCCGCAGTCCAAAGACTACGTTTTTTCTCTCAGTTATATATACTACAGTGCAGTGAACAATTCTGTCGTGTGCGGTACAGTAGCCGGAGTCTAGAAAATATGTTTTTTCTCTCAGTAGTATATACTACAGTGCAGTGAAAAATTCTGTCGTGTGCGGTATAGTAGCCGCAGTCTAGAAAATACATTTTTTCTCTCGGTTATTTATACTACAGTCCAGTGAAAAATTGAGTGGTGTGCGGTAGGTGGGCGCTGGGTAGGTGGGCACAGATGTATTTTGATCAAAATGTATTGGCTAAGAGTCTCAGATTTTATCTATAGAGTGAGGGCTTAGTCCATATATTGTTTGCATCTATTGTTTTAGTGCATTTTTTCTGTGAATTTCTAAATTTAGCCTTGTACATCCGCACATTTTACTATTAGAGATGAGCGAGTAGTGTTCGATCGAGCCGGTATTCGATCGAATACTACGCTATTCGGCATACTCGATTTCGATCGAGTATAACGGCGATGGCGCACTTAGAATTCGTTTCCCCTCCCACCTTCCCTGGCGCTCTTTTTCCACCAATCACCATGCAGGGGGGGTATGACAGGCCCGCGGAGCACGCTGGCAGCGCGAAAACGGCGTCTACATGGATTGGCTGGAAAAACCACGTGACCTCGAATATTAATAACTCAGGTCTTCCTGCTCGTTCGCATATGCTGCGTGAACTTAGTCAGGGACAGAGGCTGGAGAAGGGAGAGATAGGTTTTAGCTGTTGGACAGGCAGGAGCGTGATTAAAAGCCCTTATCAGGGCTACTATAGTGCAGTACAGTGATAGCTTTACTACTATATACACTCTGCAGAGAATGGCTGCTGTATTCAGGGATAGCTGCTGGAGTAGGGACAGAGAGAGGCATTAGTGGTGTATTAGGTGCTCTGCTACATACCAAACTATATTTGGCACTACTGTTCTGCGTTCTTTTTGGCTGCAAAACCCTGTTATATACCTAGTGTGTATATGCACCATCTGATCTTCTGGCAGTATACGGCTGTGTACATTTTTTTTTTTTTAAATACAATTTCTTTGGCTCTAGTGTTCTGGGTTCTGTGTGCCTGCAATACCCTTTTTGTATACCAGGTGTAAATACCCACCGTCTGACCTGTTAGTACACGGCTGTGTACTCAGACATATTTAAAAAAAAGTCCTGTTATTTGGCACCTGTATTGTGCGTTCTGCGTGCCTGCAAAACTCTTTTATATACGTGCTGTTAATACCCACCGTCTGACCTGTTAGTACACGGCTGTGTAATCAGACATATTTAAAAAAAAGGCCTTTTATTTGGCACCTGTACTGTGCGTTCTGCGTGCCTGCAAAACTCTTTTATATACGTGCTGTTAATACCCACCGTCTGACCTGTTAGTACACGGCTGTGTAATCAGACATATTTAAAAAAAAGGCTTTTTATTTGGCACCTGTACTGTGCGTTCTGCGTGCCAGCAAAACTCTTTTATATACGTGCTGTTAATATCCACCGTCTGACCTTGTAGTACACGGCTGTGTACCTAGAAATATTTTAAAAAAAAAGTCCTTTTATTTGGCACCTGTACTGTGCGTTCTGCGTGCCTGCAAAACTCTTTTATATACGTGCTGTTAATATCCACCGTCTGACCTTGTAGTACACGGCTGTGTACCTAGAAATATTTAAAAAAAAAGGCCTTTTATTTGGCACCTGTATTGTGCGTTCTGCGTGCCTGCAAAACTCTTTTATATACGTGGTGTTAATACACACCGTCTGACCTGGTAGTACACGGCTGTGTACCTAGAATTATTTAAAAAAAAAGTCCTTTTATTTGGCACCTGTACTGTGCGTTCTGCGTGCCTGCAAAACTCTTTTATATACGTGCTGTTAATATCCACCGTCTGACCTTGTAGTACACGGCTGTGTACCTAGAAATATTTTAAAAAAAAGGCCTTTTATTTGGCACCTGTATTGTGCGTTCTGCGTGCCTGCAAAACTCTTTTATATACGTGGTGTTAATACACACCGTCTCACCTGGTAGTACACGGCTGTGTACCTAGAATTATTAAAAAAAAAGTCCTTTTATTTGGCACCTGTACTGTGCGTTCTGCGTGCCTGCAAAACTCTTTTATATACGTGCTGTTAATATCCACCGTCTGACCTTGTAGTACACGGCTGTGTACCTAGAAATATTAAAAAAAAGTCCTTTTATTTGGCTCCTGTATTGTGCGTTCTGCGTGCCTGCAAAACTCTTTTATATACGTGGTGTTAATACACACCGTCTGACCTTGTAGTACACGGCTGTGTACCTAGAAATATTTAAAAAAAAGGCCTTTTATTTGGCACCTGTATTGTGCATTCTGCGTGCCTGCAAAACTCTTTTATATACGTGGTGTTAATACACACTGTCTGACCTGGTAGTACACGGCTGTGTACCTAGAAATATTTAAAAAAAAAAGTCCTTTTATTTGGCACCTGTACTGTGCGTTCTGCGTGCCAGCAAAACTCTTTTATATACGTGGTGTTAATACCCACCGTCTGACCTGTTAGTACACGGCTGTGTAATCAGACATATTTAAAAAAAAAGTCCTTTTATTTGGCACCTGTACTGTGCGTTCTGCATGCCTGCAAAACTCTTTTATATACGTGGTGTTAATACACACCGTCTGACCTGGTAGTATACGGCTGTGTACGCCAAATATTGTAACCAAAAAAAAATGTGGAGGGCTAGCGGAATCGGACGTGGACGAGGACGGGGGCGCGGAAATGCTGTTGGGGGCCTTGTTGAAGCCAGTGGGGATACAATGCGTGCTGGTGAGGGGCAGCCAGGATTCCGCTCATCCAGATTCCCTGCCTTTATGGGACAGTTAAGCAGGGGGCGGGTTACACCGCTGTTGAGGCCTGAGCAGTGTGAACAGGTGGTGCAATGGATAGCCGATAACGCTTCCACACAGTTGTCCACCAGCCAGTCATCCACACAGTCTCACTCTGACCCTCCTTCCTCCACACCTGGCCAACAGAGTCATCCCACCCTTGACCCCTCCCAGGAGCTCTTTTCGGGTCCTTTTTCAGATGTGCCGGAAGAATCCCTGGAGCTACCAGAGGAATTTGTTTGTAGTGATGCCCAACCACTTGAGTATTCGCCATCTCCTGCTGATGTGGACCCTGAACCAGCATCTGTTATCATGAGCGATGATGATGATGAGACGCAGTTGCCATCAAGGGAGGCTGTTGGAATGTCCAGTGGGCAGGAGGAGGAGCAGAGTGAGGAAGTGGAAGAGGAGGTGGTGGATGACGAAATGACCGACCCCACTTGGCCAGGGGTGATGTCCAGCGGGGAAAGCAGTGAAGAGGTGGTAGTCTGCGCAGCACCGAAAAAGGCAGCAAGAGGCAGAGGGATGTCCAGAGGCAGGGCAGAGGGATGTCCACAGGCAGAGGGATGTCCAGAGGCAGAGGGATGTCCAGAGGCAGAGGACAGTCCAGACAGAGAAGTGAGGCCACAGCCAGCAGGGCCGAAGCTGTTCCCAGCAGCAGGCAGTCGCGCGAAGCTCCCCCATCGAGGCCTCGTACTTCTGTGGTGTGGAGATTTTTTAATGTTTGTGCGGATGACAAACTGAGCGCGGTTTGCACACTCTGCCACTCAAAACTGAGTAGGGGCTCTGAGAAGAGCAATATGACCACCTCAGGCATGCGGCGTCACTTGGAAGTCAAGCACTGGGCTGAGTGGGAGTGAGCAAACGCAATACAACCTGCGCCAGGTCTTCCTGCCACTGCCTCTTCCCCTTTGTTGTGTGCTGCCACTGCGGTCCAGACCTCCAGCCAGGACACCTCCACATCTGCCTCTGCCTCGACTACTTTGGGGCCTTCTCCTGCTGCCTCCCCTTCCCCCGCATCTTCGCCTGCACCTTCACACTCCTCGTCCCATCAACTGTCCATCTCGCAGGCGTTCGACCGCAGGCGGAAGTACGCCTCGAGTCACCCCAAGCCCAAGCCTTAAACTGCCACATCTCCAAACTGCTGGCCCTGGAGATGTTGCCGTTTAGGCTTGTGGAGACGCAGGCCTTCCGCGACCTGATGGCGGCTGCCGCACCTCGCTATTCCGTCCCCAGCCGCCACTACTTTTCCCGGAGTGCCGTCCCCGCCCTGCACCAGCACGTGTCGCGTAAACATCAGGCGGGCCCTGAGGTACGCAGTCAGCGCAAAGGTCCACTTGACCACCGACTCGTGAACAAGCGCTTGCGGCCAGGGACGATACATCTCTTTGACGGCACACTGGGTGAATGTTGTGGAAGCGGGGACGGGTCGCAAAGACAGACGGCCTACCTACCACCCCCGCCCAAGATTGCCAGCAGGGGTTCTGATAAACCCCCCTCCTCTTCCTCCTCCTCCTCCTCTGCCTTAACATCGCCCTCA